>PVKM010002175.1:0-67641 GCA_004027735.1 Carollia perspicillata | reverse complement strand
GGTGTGGAGACTTGAGGAAGCTAACACTGTTACTCTAGAGAAAGTCTTTGAGGATTTGATGGGGCAGGAACCAAAAAAGTAGAGAAGCAGAGAGAACGGCATGGCTTTTCTTAAAGGGAGCACATCCTGGTGATGGAGGTGCCATTAAAAATTTAATTCTTAGAAATTTGACTATGGTTCCAAAGAAGAGGCTTGGACCCAGTATTGTCCCAAATAACAGTTATTTGAAAAAAAATTTTTAAATGAACATATAATTTAGAAATTGAGATTTAATAATATTCGTTGTCTGGGAAAATTATATTTTTGTATTCACCCTGATCCAAGCTTTCTAGGTAGGTATGTGCTGACAAAGGACCCTGATAAATGGAGGCTAAGGTTAAGAGTAAGGAATTCCCCAACTCTAGTACCAGTTTTTCTGAGGAAGTAACTAGCTTTTCCTGTGTCTTAACATCAAGTTCCCCAGGAAACAGATTCCAAAATAGACATTTGCTAGCAGGAAGTTAGACATTTACTGAAGCATGCTCTCAAAAACAATACCTGTTGTGGAAGAGAAGAAAGCCAGATTGGGCAGACATTTCTTTCTCTGGAGAAATTAAACCTGCAGTTTAATTTAAATTAAAAGTTGCAACAAAGGCTTCAGTCAACCTCGTGGGAAGGTTTGAAGCTTGGATGGTTTTTCAAAAGTATCCCTCACTTAGGCAAGGGGGCCCTGCACTGACTCCAGACCAAGAAGTCAGTGAATGTTGGCTGCCTCTGGAGAGGAGAGGGACTGCAAGTGCGGCAGCTCCTTTCTGCCGAGAGCAATCACTGGGGAAGAAGTCAAGCGTAACCCTCACAGGCAATGCCCCAGCCTCTGGGGAACAAGTGCCTCAGTCCTGAGTGGGGGAATCTGCCTGGTAACAATAGGGTCCCCTACAATCTGTCAAGCCAGGACGTTGATAGCTTCCTCCCACATCACTGAGAAGGAAGACATGAACGTCAATCCAGGTGTGACCATGGACAGTATCTTTCCATGACCATGATGAGGTTAGTGCCAGGCCACAGTGTGTTGAGAAAATGGGAGATAAGGAGGCAAAGGAAGAAAATATAAAGTTTGTTAAGCAAGATAGTGAAGAGGAGAAAAGCTGATAGCAACCACAAAAGAAAGAAGAGATGCAGAGATAATTAGTTTTTAAAATAATGGATAGGATTTGAGCATATTAGTAGAATAAAAGAAGAATTTAATAAATATTTTGAAAACACAAGAGAAAAAATAATGGATTTTAAAAAGTACTGATAAATAGAGACACTGTAGAATTGAGAGTTGGCATAAAGATGAGTGTTGGCAGGGACAGGAAAACCACTTCTGGAGGGGAAAAAGAAAAGATGACCGAAGAGAGAGTTGGAGGGAGAAAAGTTGAGGGAATTCATGAATTTATAATCTTGGTGAGGCAGGAGTCTAGTCTTCTGCTGAGAATGATAGGCACAGGGTTTCAGATAACGAATGATGCTCTGAAATTACTGCTTTTGGAAATGGGGAAATTTGCTGGGCAGGGATGAGAAATCAAGTAATGATGGGGAGTCAGTCCTGATCTAGTTACTGGTTTAGACTTCACTTTTGATCTGGGTTTTTCCACAGTAATATTTTTCACCTCAGAGATAGGAAAGGGAGAAATGAATGGTTGTACTCATCCTAGATAAGGAATTGACTGGATTGGAAAAACGAAGAGCGGCGATGAGAACTTGCTTGAAATAATTGATCTTGAAGCCTGTATAGCTAAGGAGCGAAAAGACAGACAGGAGTGCATGTGGTCGATGTTGAAGACTGGAAGGGCCCAGGATAAGGACGGCTGCTGAAGTGAGATGAATTCTACCTTGGGTCTTCACCACAAGCTCTGATCTTAAGGCTCAGATCTCCCTGGTCTCGTCTGCCCTCCTGCCTAAGAAGACAGCAATCACCCTGACCCATCAGGCCTTGAGTCTGATAAACTGCTCTTCTCCAATGCCCTCTGACTCTCAGGCCTCATTGATTCTTTGACCTCTCCTTAATGTTGGGCCCCCATATTCTCTGTTGTTAGCACCATGAGAAGTTTACTTATAGTAACCTTTGTATTCTAGTGGGGAATGCACGACATCTTGGTAAAGTGCTGCTGGGGGAACTGCCTTTGACTTTGTGGCATTCCCTTCTATCCAAACCCTTTCTTAACACTGAACCCTTTAGTTACAGGGAGAAAACGGTCTATGGCAGTACCAGTTTTATACCAAGACAAAAGTTGTGTGTGTCCATATAAATGCTTTTTGTGGGGGATATGCCCATATACAACAATGAGTTTGCATTTAAGTAAACTTGGAGACAATAACAAGACCTATGGTTCAGACTGCATATGTGCATATATGTAAAAGCCTATGAAGAATTCATTTGATATTGTGAAATACTTCTGTTTTTGGAGGCACATGTGATCTTTATTTAAATGACATTACACAAGGGGATGTGAGAACTGCTATAGGTGTGGGGGGAAAGAAGTGGAAACCGGAGGTGGGTGAGAACACTAGCATCATTCTGCACTCCAAGCTCCTTGGCAGAGAAGTTCTGCCCGATGCCTGTGCTTGCTTATGCTTTTCCCAGGTCAACTATAACAGATGCAAGAAATTAGTCTGCTACAAGCTCCTCAGGAGTTTCTCCTGTTCAGAGTTTATTAAGACCTTTGGCCCTGTTTCACTTTGATTTAATTTTGTCACTGCCTCCTGGATATATCACCTCATGAAATTCCCAATTGTATTTCCTGCTTGTCATGAAATGGAGTTCAAAATATCTTCCAGGAGGAGAGGGAGAATACTTCCTTGTAAGGAAGCTTTGGACCAACCCCCCCCCCCCCCCGCTCCCTATCAACTCACTATTGACCTAAACCACAAACCATCACAGAGCCCTCCCCATTTTCCTGAAGGACCACGAAAGAGAGCATCCCAGGCCTCAGAGAGGGTAGATAGCTCGACAGGAGATGCCCATAAATAAGTAATTCACTCCCAGGTCCAATTTCTTTTGTCTAGTTTAAGTGTCCAAACGCCATCTTGTTGTTTTATTAATGTAGGTGTCTCATTTCCATTCTCAGTTTCAAAGCTGATGGAATCGGAAAAAAACAAAAACAAAAAACCCTGCATCTGTTACTAGGCCAAAGTCCATCAGTCTCCCCCTGAAAAGTATGTTACTTTGGTATATTAGAGAAAAAAGTTCCATTGGCATTGTCTCTAGTTTGATTGTTCGGGGTTCATATTTTCCTATCCTATCCATTGTTTGCTGCTTTTGTATTGTCTGATGAGAAACCTTGCCTGGTTGTATGTAAAGTGGACTCCACCAATCTGTATGATCAGCTTCTAAGGGAAAATTGGCTCTCATTCTCCAGGTGGATCATTAAATGAGCACCAGACATGCTTGAGTGACGGTAGAGGAGCTCAAGGAGAATGTCTACTCATAGGCAAATACCAAGGCTTCACTTAGCTAAGGACCTGAAACAAATTCCTGGAGTCTCTGAACTAGAAAGAAATGTAGAGATGATCTAGTCCAATCTCCTCATACAGGCAAGGAAACTGAGGTCTATGCAGTTCAAATAATTTTTCCAAAACTAGCTTGAACTTGGGGCAAAAACAAGAGTAAATCCAGTCCTCCTGACCCCCAAGCCAACATTCTATAACCTGAGGTTCTTAAGAACTACCTAATCCTAAGGAATATAATGTCACGTGCCAGAAAATACTCAAAGACATAGCATGCCTATGCCACTTCTTCATAAATTTTGACTATTACTTTAAGGTAAGTGAGTTAAAACACATTTTTAAAAACATGTATTTATTATACAAGAGAAAATGAAATTCACAGGAACTTTTAAAAGGAACACAATTTTCACTAATCTATGCTTAGTGCAGCCCATTCAGACTGTCACAGGCAATGTGTTGCCACTGCTCTGGGCACCCCTGGACTGGTTTGAGAAGCACTCTCTACCTCACACTGACTCTAAGGACCAGGAAGCCCCCCCACGAACTGCTTTGTTCTGGTCTCTCCCTACATTGGCAAATACAAGTGACTCAAGTCCATATGTACTGAAATCTGCTTTGTTTCCTCCTTGGATAAAGTGGGAAACATGATCTCAAGGTCTTAAAACATTGACATTTGAATCACTTTTATGTCTTTTCTGCCATATTCTTTCTGGACCATAGGTCAACTGTCGTAATACTAAACCTGGGAAGGAATAACTTGCATATATATGTATATATTTTTTGTCTTCTCACCTAATTCTACATAGTGTTTTTGGTAACAAATGTGTTACCCAAATCCATATCTAATTGTTTTCCTTCATTGCAGTTTACTATTGCTCCCATTTTTAAAAGTAGATACAACTTTTTCCCTTCACCTAATTACCTCCTGTTTTGCAAAGAAGTTGCTCTTCAAGTTTAGTTAAAGTACACATGGTGTCAGGCATCTGCTTTCTGAAAGTATAAACTGAGTGTGTGTGAACACTGTTCACGCTCCTTATCAAATCTCTAGATTTGGTCAGAACAAGAGCTAGAATTTGTTAGGTAGTTATTCCTGGTTCATTTTTGTCCAGAGAAATAGGTTACAAAACTTCCTCTGATAGGTCTTTTTCGATAGTTACCTTATGGTCCATTGCATTGATGCCGCCACTTCTTCACTTTCTCATAGCTGTCCATTTTCCCACATGACTTTACCATCCTTCCTAACAAGTGGAAGAATGAACATACTTCCCTATTCTTTGATTAGGAACTGAGTCATGTGATTTGCTTTGGTCAATGGGATCTTAATAGATATGGCATGAGCAGAAGCTTAAAAGGTGCTTTCTTGTATCCACTTACTCTCTTGTGTTTCTGCCATTACCATGAGAAGAACATTTTCAAGTTAGCCTGCTAAATCCAAGAGCAGAATGAGAGACATTGAAATAGAGCCAACTCCAGTCAGCTCCAGATGTCCAGTGAGTCTACCCCAAACCAGCAGTTGGTTACTTTATTTGAGATTTTTGAAGATATCATCCTACTGGTTCCTGGATTTCACTCTTTTGTTGAAAATTCAACTGTCACTCTTACTGTTTTCCCTCTGGTTGCTCACAAGACTTTTCCCTCTCTTCTTGCTCTTCAGCAGTTTTACTGTGATGTGCTTAGATACGGTTTTCCTTCTATTTATCCTTCTAGAAATGTTTAAGTGTTTCTTAATTCTGTGGCTTGATATCTTTCAGCATTTAAAAAAAAAATTCTCAGCCATTATCTCCTCATATATTATTCCTTCCCATCATGTCCTTCTTCTCCTTTCATAGCTCCAATAATACATATTTTGATGTTTTCAGTCTACATCCTATGTCTCATATTCTTTTTGCGTTTTTTATATTTGTTACTCATATTGCTCTGGGATTTAGTCTGGATATTTTTTTGGTTGTCTTCCATTTGTTAATTCTCTTTTTATTAGAGTCTAATCTGCTAATAAACTTATCCATTGAGTTGTTAATATCAGCTATCGTGTTTTTTTACTTCTGAAATTATCATTTAGTTCTTTATATGTTTTTCACTCATCTGTCAAAATTCTCTGCCTTATAAAAGTTTTCTGAACTCTAAAAACTTTAGCCATTATCTATAGATTCATTTCTATGTTTATTATTTATCTTGTGTTTTTGCCATGTTATATTGTCTGCTCACGTGAGTGATTAATTTTTATCGAATGTGGGACATTACATTTAAAAGATGGCAGAGATGATTTCAGGTTTTGGAACATGTTATATTCCCCCAGAAAGACTTACCATATTTTGCCATGTATGATGTGTATTTTTATGCCCAAATTTTTAGGAAAAAATAAGGATGCACATTATTCATAGGTACAATGATTACATGCTATGGGTATAATAACAGGCATAATAATCCCATGTATAATGTGCACAAAAACATGGGCGCACATTAAACACGGCAAAATATGTGTATTTGGTTTATACAACCTAGGCTAAGACATTAGCAATGCCAGATCACCTTAGCTCAACCAGATATTGAGATCATTCAAAACCCGTGTGTCTCTGGTTTACCCATTCTCCTAAAATATAGTTCTTCAGGGTGCCAGTACAAAGCCTAGTGGAGAGTAACCAGGCTATTGCCCATCCTCAACAGGCCATGATCCATTTTGTGTTGTCCTTTTAGATTTATGAACCAGGGGAGAGCTCTTCTCAGGTTCTCAGCTGCTTCTGTAGCCATCAACAGATGCCTTAAAGACGAAACAGTCAAAAATACTGAGTTAAACTCTCTGTTTTTTTTTTCTTCCAGATTTTTGTCCCATAATTCTTCAATGTCTTGGTACCTATTTTATATCTTCAAAAAGATGTGCTGATATTCTGCATTTGTGTTCAGTGGTAGGAAAAGAGAAAAATTATCTCAGAAAAAATATTAAGCTGTCTCAGAAAATTGAAAACCAGAAGATAATGGGATAACATTTTCAAGTAATGAGAGAAATTAACTGCCAACCTAAACTTTTATATCTGTAAAAATAATTTCAGAAGGGAAGATGAAATAAGCAGATTTCCAGAATACAACTGGAGAGAACTTGTCACCAAAAAAAACAAAATAAAAAAAATACTGAGCTCCAGCAATTCTACTCCTGGGTATTTATCCAAAGAAAAACACTAACTTGAAGAGATACACCCCCCTCATTTTTATAACAATAATAGTTATAATACCCAAGATATGAAAATGAACTAAGTGTCCATCAAAGAATGAATGATAAAGAAAATGTGATACATTTAGTGGAATATTATTCAACCATTAAAAAGAATGAAATCTTTTTTTTTGTTATTTTTGATGACATGGATGGACCTTGATGGCATCATGCTAAGTTAAATGAGTCAGATAGAGAAAGAAAAATACAGTATGTTCATATTTACAGAGAACAGATGGATAAGGGTGAACAAAATGGATAAAGGATGTCAAAAGGCACAAACTTCCAGTTACAAAATACACAAGTCATGAGAATGTAGTGTATAGCATGGTGACCATAGTTAATATTGTGTTGCCTATTTCAAGTTGCTAAACAAGAAGATAGTAAAATTTCTGTCCACAAGAAAAACAAAAATGTTTCAATTATGTATGGTGATGGATATTAACTAAACTTACTGTAGTGATTATTTCACAATATATACACATAGTGAATCATTATGTCGTACACCTGAAACTATTATGATGTTATGTCAATTATACTTTAGTTAAAAAGAAATAAGAAATACTGAAGGAAATTCTTCAGGTGGAAGGAAAATGATCCCATATGGATACATATAAACGCAAGTAGAAATGAAGAACAACAGAAGTGGGAATATGTGGGTAAATCTAGGTAAATATTTACTGAGAAAAACAATAATCATAACAACATTTAATAGCACTCACATGCAGAACTAAAATGCATGACAACAGTAACATGAAAGCCAGAAAGGGTCAGTGTGGTTAAAATGCTCTAAGCGACATCATTGTCCTACGCAGGGGTGAAAGTACTACTTCATGCTGGTAGTGTGTCAGCGCGTGGTGGTGGTGACGGGAGATGGAAGGATGAAAGAAATACTAGGTGAGGTGAAAAGAATGAAAAAAAGGAGAGAGTTGGGACCGTGGAATAGGTGTAGGACAAATAGAAAACAAATAATAAAATGGTGAATATAAATCTCAATGTATCTGTATCTGTAATCACATTTAATGTAAATAGACTATCAACTAAAATATCTTCAAGCTGAATTAAAATACATGAAATCCAACTATATGCTACTTATAAGAGATACACTCTAAATATAAGAACGTAGATAAGTTAGATGTAAAAGATGTGGAAAGCAACACCATAAAACACTAAGCAAAGAAAGCGGTTATAGTTACACCAATATCTGGCAAAATAGACTTGAAGGTAAGAAATAACTGATTGAAATAAATAGGGACAAAAATATATAATAGTTGTAAACATTTATGCCTTGAATAAGATAATTCCAGAATATATAAACAAAATTTGACAGGAATGAAGGAAAATAGACAAATCCACAATCATTAGATGATTTAACCTCCTCTCTCAGTAACAGAAACATCAGCAGAAAGGATATGAGTAAGGATACAGAAAGCCTGGATAACATGATTAACACACTTGAATCATTTGAGATATATAGAACACTGCAGCCAACAACAGCTGAACACATAAATCACACATATATTCAAATACACAAGGAACATCGATCAAAATTAGCTATCAGCTGCTCCATAAATCAGGTCTCATCAAAATTCAGAGATTTTAATCACCAGGGTATGTTTTCTGACTACAGCAAAATTAAACAAGGAAATAATAAAAATGTAACTAAAAATGTTTCAATATTTGGAAATTAGCTTCAAAATTTGAAAACCCACCAGTGTAATTCATAATATTAACAGAAAATGGAGGAAAATTACATAATTATCTCACAAATGCAGAAAAAAGTTAGTAAAATTTAATACCCATGCAGGATTCTTAGCAAAAACAAAAACAGAAAACCTTCTTGAGATGATAAAGAATGACTACAAAAATAAAACAAAAACCACAGCAAATATCATACTTAAAGTGAAGTAATGAATATTTTCCCTCTGAGGCCAGGACAGAGACACACATTCCTTCTATCAACACCTATTTAACATTGTGTTATATTTCCTAGCCAGTGGAAGAATAAAAAGGGCGTAAATTATTGCAGTAATAATCAGTTCAAGGAAGAAGTATTAACAGAAGCTAAAATATTTGGGTAAACAATTGTTGGGGGACAGAATATTCACAGGTCAAAGTGTTGACCTAGCGATTCATTTATTACTTATAAAAAAATCACAATGGAGAAATTTGGCAAACATCATCTTAACCAAGTAATCAAAATTAATATCACCAAAAATAAATCAAAATGACATCATGTGCCTCCTGTTGTAATGCCTAAGAGAGACAATTATCACATAAAATTTATTCTGTCAGAACATTGATTCTGAATATAAACATCAAGAGTCCCTCAGATCAATCCATACTGAATGATATTCTGCTTAACAAGTGATCTTAAAATTGTGAGCATCATAAAAGATGAAAAATAAAAGGCTGGGAAACTGAATTTAGAGGTGAAGTGTCATAATGTATGCAACTTATAAAACTTAACTCAAATGATTCATCAAAATAGAGGCACACAGATGATCTATCTATCTATCCACCTATCAGCTGTTTGAAAGAGAGAAAAAGTGTGTATCCAAAGAGAAAATTGACAAAATGTTAACAACTGAAGTACATAGGCCAAAGGTCATCAAATGACAACCCACAGACCAAAACAGGCTGAAACCTGCTTTGCAAATAAAATTTTATTGGAACACAGCCATGCCTATTCATTTGTACATTCTATGTTGTGGCTTTCACTGTATAATGGCAGTATTGAATAGTTGCAACAGAGACTATCTGGTTCACAAAGCCTAAAATATTTACTATCTGGCCTCTTATAGTAAAAATTTGTCAAGCCCTGTTTTAAAAGATTGCATAAAGAAATATTTTCATGACTTTGGGGTAGTCAAGATTTCTTAAAGAAGACACAAAAGTACCAACCATACAGTGGGATACATTAAAATTAAGAACTTCTGTTTATCAAAGGATATTAAGAGATGGAACAGAACTGGAGAAAATATTTATAATATATACATACAACAGCAGGCATGCCCCTGGTACATATAAAGAGCTTCCTAGGAGGCAGTCTCAAAGATGGCTGCCAGTAATCCTGACTCCTGATATCTGTGGCCTTGTGTAATCCTCCATCCTGGACTCTGGACTGGTTTTATTGCTCACTTCCAACAAATAGGATATACAAGAAGTAATAGATGTCATTTCTGCAAGTCAAATAAAAGAGTGGCTTCCATCTTAAGTTCTCTCTCTCTCTCTCTCTCTCTCTCTCTCTCTCTCTCTCTCTTGCTCAGTGGAAGAGAATCTAGCTGCCATATTGTGAACAACCCTATTGTGAAGCCACCAGCCCATGAGGAACTGAAGTCTGACAACAATCAGGTGAGTGAGCTTGGAAGCAGGTTTGTCAACATCAGTCTAGTTTTGAGATGAGTATAACCCTGACCAAAGCTTAACTACAATCTCGTGGAAGATCATGAGCCAGGAGAACCCAACTAAGTGGCACCCAGGTTCTTGACCCACCTAAACTGAGAGATAATAAGTATTATCTCTCATAAGACAATAAGATAATAGTAAGTTTTGGGGAAATTTGTTATGCAGCAAGATGTAATTAATATACATTCTTACATGAATAAGGAAAAAATGAACCTTTTAGAAGAACGGGCAAAAAAATCAATAAAAAAATTGCCAAAGAGAATATTCAGTGACCAATAAATATTTTTAAAGCCCAATTTATTAGTAACAAGGAAAATGCAGTGTAAAGCCATAAAGAGTTGTCACTATGTACTCACCACTATAGATGTTATTTTTAAAAGATTAATTACACCAATGTTGGTGAGGATGTGGAGCTACTGGAACTCCCATGCACTGCTGGTGGGAGTGTAAATTGGTGTAACAACTGCTTGGCAGTGTCTACTAAAGCTAAACATATGGATATTTTATGACTCCCAGGTAAATGTATTCATACTTATTAGAAGTATACACATACACACAGAGAGAGACACTGAATTCAGCAAAAAAAAAATGTTTACAAAAAATCAACATTCTAGGCTACAAAGCTTCAATAAATAACAAAGAATTAATATCAGCAGATTCTTCCACAGGCTTTCTGATCACAATGCAACAAAAACAGAATTCAAGAGTCAAAAGAGAGCCACCTCTCCCCCACCCACTACATGTTTATGACAAAAGAGAAAAAGGAGTCTTTAAATAATTCATTGGCTGAGAAGAAATCAAACATAAATTAGATGTTTCAAAGTGAATGACGGTGAGAGTACTATATGTCATAATTTCTAAGATGCAACTACAGTGGAACTTAGAGGGAAGTTCATCATCTTAGGTGCACTTATTAGAAAAGAAAAAAGATTTATATTCAATAACCTAAGTGTTCAACACAGAAAGTTTGAAAAAGATTAGGGGAGTAAATCCAATGTAAATAGAACAAAAGATATAACTTATGATCCCAATCTAATTAAACAATGAAATGGAGTTAACAATGGCTGATTAACTAATCCATTTTAATTAATTAAATTTAATAACTACATACTCCGCCTGAAACACAAAAAGATCTCCAAACACTGAATTCTTATCGTCCTATTTTCCACATTGTTATCTAGTATGTTGTTTTCATCCTGCTGACAACCGAATCCACAATGAATCAAGGCCTATTTAGAATTACCAGTGTCATCAATTTCTTTGCTTACTATTGTTTCTTGCATGCCACTTTTTCCTTTTGCACTCAATTTTACTCTTCTGAAATGCATTCCTTTGTAGTTATTTAGGCTCTGTGTGTACACTCATATTCTTATTGTGTGTGTATCTGAATATACCTTCATTTCAGCCTTCATTTTTGATGATAGTTTAATTGGGCATAGAGTTCTATTATTTCCCCCACTCTTCTAACTTCTGATTTACTCATGAAGGGTCTGCTATTAGTCTAGTTATCATATCTTTATAAAGTACACTGATAGAACAGAGTGATATAGTACAAGCAGAAAATTACTTCATTAATATCCTCTTGGTCATTCAGACCCATCCTGTGGAGCCAGTTTTTTCCATACCCTTCAGATGAAATCCCAGGAAAAAAACATGACTTTTTTCACCATCCTTAATTAATGAGGTTTTCTAGCTACTTTCAATTAATAAAATAAACAATCTCGTTTCACTAAATAAAATGTCTTTCCTTCTGTGCTAGTAAACTATTGGAAAGGTATTAAAAGGTAAAGCCCTCCAGCTAGGGCCTGCTTCACCCTAGAAGCTTGCAGAAAGAGAGGGGTAGGGGATGACTTCTTTATTTTTCCTCCTTCAGCTTCTCTGATTCTTGTCCCTGCTTCCTGATTTCCAGATCCTTGGGGTGGAGTGGGGGGCCCAGTGCTAGTTTGCTAATGCCAATGGAAAATATCACCCTTTACTAATTTTTCCTCAGAAATGCTCTCCTGGTTTCTCCTGGAACAAGAGGAAGGTCTGGCAGGAAATATTTCACTTCGTTGATTGTGCCATCGTCTGGTTTGCCTGGTTTCTGGGATTTGTGGATTTCAATGTGATTCTTTCACAGGGCAGTTTGGACTCTTGAGCCCCTCAGGGAGACTCCACATTGCACTTCTCACATAGGCAATAGCTGGGTAAGCCCTGGCAACCTGCCCTGCCCTGCTGCCCCCAGTAGTTCGTCACATAGCCTTTTGTTGCTGGGGGTTCTCTCAGCCGGCAGGCTTCCATCTTGAGCGGGCTCCCTTCAAGATGGCTCCGGTTCAAGAGTCCACAATGTCTTCTTAGCCCTAGAAAACAATATGCATTTCCTAAGTCCGAATGGCGAGGTGTCCACCTACCTTTCCCTTTTTGCCCCATCTAGCGCTGTAAGTGGTCACAGCCAGAGCCTTTCATCTATTTACACCAAGGCTTCTTGAGACTGAGTGAGAAAACTAGTTCGTTGTGTTTTTGCAAATTCTTGGGGAATAATATTTGGCTCTCCAAGTGATCCTCTCCAAGCCCCTTTAGAAGACTTAAGAGGGGTGTGCTTATCCCCCTCCACACACCCAGCACTCAAATGCAAGAAATGGAAAACGTCACCACCCTTCACTAATTTTTCCTGAGAAATGCTCTCCTGGTTTCTTCAACTCAAACCTTTACACTTTTGAGGTGGGTTTGGGCCGTGCCATGGTTTTTAACACTCTCTTCCCACATCCTGCATAGGTAGTTGAGTACTTCTCTTTGTAATAAGGCAGTACCTGCTCCTTATTATTTTGTTACTGGTCTGAAGTGGCCTCTGCAAAAATCGAGGCAGGAAGAGCCCCATTACAATGTTTTATTGCATATCTTTTCTAACTGTCTGTTTTTAAGATTTTCTGTGTTTCTTTGGGGTGTCACAGCTTTACTCCAATGTGTTTAAGTGGGGATTTATTTGTATTTATTCTGTTTATAAGTTGGTATGCGTCTGCATGTCTTTCTTCAATTTAAGAAATATATGTTTATTACCCCTTCAAATATTTCACTCCTCAAACAATGTTTCTTCTATCTAGAACTCCTATTAAGCATATGATGGGCCTTCTGACTCAATCCTCCATCTTTCTTAACCTTCTCGTCTTTCACCTCTTTACCCGCTGGGAATAATTTCCCCTTCGATATTTTGTTCCCTTTAGATGAAGTTCTCTGTTCTGGCTACTGGCACATCACTTCTCCATTCATCTGTGTCAAGCCTCCTGTTTACTTACCTACTGAGTTTTTATTTTAATTGTTTCATTTCCTGAAATTCTATTTGGTTCTTTTAAAAGTCCATTTTTAAATTCATAGTATCCTGCCTTTTAATGCATTCTTTGTTCTCCATCTCTTTAATAATTTTAAACATACTTACAGCATTTTTCCAATTATTTCTTACATCCAGTACCTGGACCACTACTTGTGCTATCTGTTGGCTCATCCTCACATAGCTCATTTCTTCGTCGTCTGTAATTTTTTACTAGGAGTTCACATTCAGTTGCCCTCCACCCCCATGGATACCCGGAAGGTGGCCCTGCCCTGCGGAGCCATTTGTATTCCTTCTGTCAGAGCTCCAGAGTTTTTCACTGACTATGAACTAACTTTTATGTTATTTCTAAACTTCATGCTTACCGACACAGTGGGTAATAAAAATGAAGACTTCATGTCTGCATGTGACACGGGTTTGGAATTTCGTGGGGGTCTTTTTCTTCTTTGGACTTGCTCGTTCATTTACAAACGTCTTCGTACACCATTGCTCTAAAAAGACAGCAACCTTTCCTTTAGCTTTCTGAGTTGTTGGGCAAAGTGTTTCTGGTGCCTTTTACACACCAGGCAAACCTCCAACATTCCCAGCTTTAATAAGGAGATTCCTTCCAAGCTCTCCCTCCCTGCCCAGGTCCAAATTTATGTAGTCAGTTCCCATGTAGACATTAAAATCCTGCCCAGTTCTTAGGGTCTATATTTGGGTCTTATATTCCCTGGGGCTTAACTTCTTTAGTTTCTTTTTATGATTCCAATTTTTGCATTTCTTCTCTGTTCCAGTACCTAGGTTTTTCCCTTTCTATCAAGCTTACCAATGTATTGTATTTTATTATCAATATTTTATGTGATTTAATATCATACAGAAATTTAAAGTGTGAAATTCGACTATTTGGATTCAAATCCCAGCTCTGCCACTTACTGGTTATGTGACCTTGAGCAAATTATCCATCCTTTTTAAACATCAGTTCCCTCATTTGTAAAATGTCAGTAATAATACCTACCTCATATAAGGGCTGTAAGGCTTAAATAAGTACAGCACCCAGAGTAATGTGTGGCAACTATTACAGGTTCAATAAATTATTATCTATTATCATTATTTTCTTAGGATTATCTCATATATTCCTGTGTATTTATACCAAACATGGGGCCTCTTTGTACAATATATTTTCTTTTTAAGCCCATTTGTCAAACTAAATAAGACTTCCTCATCTCTAGCTCACAAAGGCTTAGAGGATGCAAAGCAACTTTAAATTTAGTCTGTGTAAACTATAATTAGGGAGAGTAGACTGTTTCAAGAGTTGCATATGTATTTCTGAGCTAATTATAAATAATTTTTTCTTCTCTCTCTCTCTATTTTGAATGATCTGAATTATGGCTTCCCCCACATCAGGGCAAATAATTGAAAGAAGAGAGTTGCATATTAGTGATACCACCAATAGCTCACCTATCAAAGACGTGCTGTTTTATTTGAATACCCTGTTGTGAATCCTCTCGAGACAGAGTTCCTCAGGAGTGAAGGCTTAGCAAAAATGAATGAAGTGGAGCATAATGAGTCTTTGTAGTAGATTCTAATGAGCGACTCCTTGACATTCTCTAATCTCTGACATGACAAGCATATGGTGTTTATCAATAAATAAAAAGGATATAATTACGTCGAGGCTGAAGCATTCAGGGCTTGGTAACATTTGGCAAGCTGGAAGGCAGTCTGCCCTGCTCTTTATCCTGACAGGTGGAATAAAATAAAATGTCTCCATAAAAATCTATTCATAGTACATGATAGTGTTTCGTTGTCTTTAGTTTTCCCCAAGAAGCAGCAGGTCATGCTCTAATTTGTGTCCTTAGATGTATGTTAATATATTATTTAAATGACCAATAGTCCTTAAAGCTTCTAACACGTATCTCCTGACAAATGTTCCCAGCCTGAAGATCAGAGCTTCCCATTGGTAGTAATTGCCTGGTGGTTGACACAATTAGCATTTCACTTTTCTTTAGTGGACTCTTCTAAAATCCTAATGACAGGAACAGCTTTGTGCCTCTCAACTCTCACCTGTGGCAAAGGTGAGAGATATGTCAACAAGGAAACTCCAATGAGAAGGGCGAATGGAACAGGCTTTCTAGCTGCTTATTTTCTACATTTGGCTGTACTGCAAAAGAGAATTTTGTCAGGAAACAACTGTTGCAACTCAGTCAATAGCACCAAAGGAACTGTTGACTTATTTGTAGTTGATCCATTTGCCACAGTCTCTTAAAGAGCCACTATAATGATCCTACTCATAAAGCACTGGCTTAGGGAAATTCCTTGCTATCACTCCTACGTCTTTCTTTCTGTTGTATCCCATATTCAATCTTTAGAAACTCCTATTGGTTCAACCTTCAATATATCTCAGAATCCCAACAATTTCCATCACTTCTACCACCATCACCATAGTCTGAGCCCCTTCCCTTCTCACCATGATAATTGTAGTCACCTCCTAATAGTCTCCCTGCTTTTATACTTACCACCTTGTAGTCTAGAGTGATCCTTCAAATAGGTAAGGGAGGTCAGATCACACCTCTGCTCAAAATCCTGCAATGGCTCCCAAGTTCTTACAATGGCTTGCCAGGCCCTATGATCTGGCTTCTGGTTTCCCTCCTATACCTTCCTATTCCTCAAATAATTTAGGTATTGTCCCTCCCCCAGGAATACTCTCGCTCTGAATACTGGAGGGAGGATTCAAGTCTTTGTTCAAATCTTGTCCTTAATGACCTTTATCTCACCAACAATCCTATTTAATGTAAGACCTGCCTTCCATATATGCTCACACACAGCTTAAGGGATCCTACTCCTTTCTTTATTCCAAAGCATTTATCTTCTAACATATTATTAATAATTATGCTTATTGTCTTCTCAAACTCTTCCCTCTAAAATATAAGCTCTATAGGAGCATGAATCTCCTATTAAATGATGTGCCCTAAGCACCTAAGTTAAGATTGCCAGATAAAATAAAGGATACCCACTACAACTTGAATTTCAGATAAACACTGAATAATGTGTTTTAATATATAAGCATGTCCTGTGTAAATTGAAATTTACCTGGGCATGCTGTACTTTTATTCACTAAATCTGGCAATCTTAACTTAAAACAGTGCCTGGCATCATCATCACAAGAAACATTACATATGGTGTGTTTTTTAATTAACTTAATTTGGTTTTCCAATTTTAATGGTATTTTGAGCTAACTGGAGATACTTTGGTCTGTCATGAGAAAGGTTTATATTATCATTAAATATATTTTTAGCCCTGACGAGTGTGGCTCAGTGAATTGAATGCCAGCCTGTGAACCAAAGGCTCACCAGTTCGATTCCCAGTCAGGGTACATGCCTTGGTTGTGGGCCAGGCCCCCAGTAGGGGGCATGTGAAAGGCAACCACACATTGATGTTTTGTTCCTTCTCTTCCTCCCTACTTTCCTCTCTCTAAAAATAACTAAATAAAATCTTTAAAAAATATTTTTAGGAAGAGTACATTGTCAAAAATAAAACCATTCAAATGAAACAAGCTAAGTATACCATCCACAATTTAATAAAGGAGAAATCCAGTAATCCACTTTTAAGCATTAGGTTTTATAATGTTGTGCAAAAAGAAAATTGGAAGTCCCAAAACCAAAGCTGAAAACTATGTGAGAAAAATCATATTGAGTGGAAAACTAGACTTTGAGGTCAAGTGTAGTCTGTCATTGAAGAAGTACTACATGAAGAATGGGAACAAGACACATTGATCCACTTGCCTGACCTGTAGTTGTCCTTTCCTATTAACTGTTGGCACTACTTATATGACCTTGGGATAGTCAAGGAATGACTCTATATCAGATAGCTCACTTTTATGATAAGATTATAAGATTCATTCTATTTCTAAAAATATATGTGATTCTGTATAAAAACATAAACACAAAGAGATTATTTTTACAAATATACTAGAAATTATGCATGATAATATATATGATCAGAGAAATTACCATCATAAGCTATTCACTTCTCCCAATGATGCTACCAATGCCCAAAACATCTTTGGCATTTCTATTGTGGATTTTCTTTGTAGCAGGATACTATTTTTAAAATATTACAAATATTTTTATTCCAGCCAGTGAGAGGCAGAACTAGGACTTGAACCCAGGTAGTCTGGCAGCACCAACTATGCTACACACTAGTCAAAGTTACATTCCTTTTACACCAAAGTTCATGGACTGGGACTGATCTACTGCAGCCTTAAAAGTCAGGTTAAAAACCACAAAGAAAAATAGCCATTACATTTCATTTTAAACATAAAATAGTGTTTTTCAATTTGATCATTTTCATCTCTCACTTTATTAATTAACCTGGCTATGAATAGAATTTAACTTGGTTGTAGAAAAACCAGTCAATGAAATGTTTGACAGTACTGATGAAGACTTAAAGAATAGGTTCCTAGGAAACTACAAAAAAAAAAAAAGAAAGAGGTTAAAAAATGTTGTCAGTAATGGCAACATCACTCAAATAAGCATATCTTTCACTATCAAAATGATGCTGTGATGGTTAAATTTGAGTGTCAACTTGACTGGGCCATGAGGTGCCCAGATTAAATGTTATTTCTGGCTCTGTCTGTGAGGGCGTTTCCAGATCAGCTTAACATTTGAATCAGTGGACTCAGTAAAGTAGATCACCATGGGTGGACATGATTTAATTCATCAAGGGCTTAAATAGAACAAAAAGTAGAGAAAGGAAGGGTTCATTCTCTTCCTGCTGGACCACTGGAGTGGGGACTTTGGTCTTCTGCCCTTGTTCTGGAATCTACACCATTGGCTCCCTGGTTTCCTGGTCCTCCGATTCAGACTGAATTACACTCCTGGCTCTCCTTGGGTCTCCAGCTTGCTGGTGGCAGAAGGTGGGACTTCCCAACTTCCATAATTGTATGAGCCAATTACTCATAACGCATTTTCTTTTAGTCCTGATCAGTGTAGCTCAGTGGGCTTGGCATCATACCACAAGCTGAAGGATTGCTGGTTGGATTCCCAGTGAGGGCACATACCTGGGTTGCCAGTCAGATCCCTGGCTGGGGGCATGTGAGAGGCATCTGATCGATGTTTCTCTCACACATTCATGTTTCTACCCCTCTGTTTCTCCCTCCCTTTCCCTCTCTCTAAAAATGAATTTTAAAAATCTTTAACAATTTTCTCTTTGGTATTGATATATATAGATGTATCTCTTATTGGTTCTAATTCTCTGACTGATACAGGTGTCTGTGGGGATAATACATTCTCATCCATAAAATATTTTCACTTTTTTGTTTAAAAGAGTTATTTGAGGCTGTCAGTTCTGATTGCCATCTGATGCCCAACAGCCCAAGTGGATCACTTCCAAACAGTGCCCATGCTCACGAGCGTAGCACTCTCTCAATATAATATTTTTAAATAACAAATTAAGGCATAATTTACATACCATACAATTCACCTTTTTAAAGTGTACAGTGAAATTGTTTTTAGTATATTCGGAGTTGTACAACCATCATCATTATCACATTTGTGAATACTATTTGTTGCACAAAGGAATCTTAAAACCATATCAATCGCTCCCCATTTCCCTCCTGCTAGCAACCCCTAATGTACTTTCTGTTTCTATGGATTTGTTTCTTCTACTTATTTCATGTGAAGGGAATTGTATAACATGTAAACTTTTACATCTGACTTCTTGCACTTAGTTTAATGTTTTTAAGGTTTATCTATGTTATAGCATGTATCAGCAGTTTATTCCATTAACAAATTTTTTAATCCTTACCTGAGGGTGTGTTTTTATTGATTTTAAGGGAGAGAGAGAGAGAGAGAGAGAGACATCAATATGAGAGAGAAACATTGAATGGTTGCCTACCCTATGTGCCCTGACCTGGGATCAGACTGGCAACCTAGGTATCTGCCCTGATGGGAATCAAACCCACAACCTTTGGGTGTATGGGATGATTCTCCAACCAACTGAACCACCTGGTCAGGACAGTCCATTTCATGTACTGCTAAAGACTTTCCATTATATAAAAATACAACATTTCTTTATTGTTCACTTAGTCGATAGACATGTGAATCATTTCCATGTCTTAGCTATTATGAATAATGCTGTGAAAAGTATACATGTACAGGTTTTTTCTTAGAACTTCTATTTTCGGTTCTCTTGACTATATGCTTAAGTGTGAAATTGCTGGATCATATAGTAACTCTATGTTTAACTTTTGAAGAACTATCAAACTTTTCTAAATTGGCTGCTTTGTTTGATATTACCACTAGCGATGTCTGAGGGTTTAAGTTTCTCTACAGGTTTGCTTACACTTGTCATTGTCTGTCTTTTTTATTTTAGCCACCTTAATGAGTTCAAAGTGGTATCTTATTGTGGTTTTGAGTGCATCTCCTAAGGACTAACAGTGAACATTTTTTCATGTGCTTATTTGTCATTTGTATATATTTTTTGAGAAATGTCTAAGTCCTTCTCCCATTATTAAAGTTGGGTTATTTGTCTTCTTATTGTTCAGTTTTAAGAGTTCTTTATATATTCTCCATACAAGTTTTTTATAACTATGCAATTTGCAAATATTTTCCCCATTCTGTGAATTGTCTTTTTACTCTCTTGATTATATTCTTCGAAGCATAAAAGTTTTTAATTTTGATGAAATCCAATTTATTTGTATTTTCTTTGGGTACTTGTGTGTTTGATGTCATATCTAAGAAACTATTTCCTAATCTAAGATTATGAAGATTTGTTCCTATATTTTCTTCTAAGAATTTTATGCTTTTTCTTTTTATGCTTAGGGCTATGACACATTTTGAGTTGATTTTAGTATATTGTATGAGATAGGAAACCTTTTTTTTTTTTCATTTTGCTATTCAGTTTTCTCAGTGTATTTGTGAAAAGACTGTACTTTTCCCATTTAATTGTATTGGCACACTTGTCAAAAATCAATTGACTGTAGATTTGTGGGTTTATTTCTGAATTCTGAATTCTAGTCTATTGATCTTTATGTCTAGCTTTATGCCAATTCCACACTGTCTTGACTAGTATAGTTTTGTAGTAAGTTTTGAAATCAGGAAGTATAAGCCCTCCTACTTTGTTTTCTTTTTCAACATAGTTTTGGATATGCTAGATCTTTTGCAGTTCCATATGAATTTTAAAATGAGCTTATCAACAATTTATGCAAAAAAGGCAGCTGGAATTTTTTAAGAGATTGTGCTGAATTTGTAGACCAATGAAGAAACCATTGCCACTAATTCAGTTTCCCAATGTGTGAACATAAGATGTGTTTCCATTCATGTAGGTTTTCTTTAAGCTCCATCAATGATGTTTTATAGCTTTCAATGTATATCTTTTACACTAGTTTTGTTAAATTTATTCGTAAGTATTTTATTTTTGATATGAGTTTGAATGAAATTGTTTTCTTAATTTTACTTTTAGGCTGCTCGTTGTAACTGACTTTGTATTGTATGTGTACTCTATTACAATTGGCTTTGGCTTCACAGTTTATGAAATATGGATAGGTGTGGATCTCACTGAGTTCCTACTTGACGTTTATTGAGCTTCTTAAATATGTAGATTAGTATTTTTCATTAAATTTGGGAAGCTTTTAGCTATAATTTTAAAAAAATGTTCTATCCTTTTCTTTCTCTTTTTTCTGGTATTGATATTATGCATATATTTGTGTACTTGTGGTATCCATGGGTCTCCGAGTCTCTGTTCATTTTTCTTATTTCATGATTCCTTCTGCTTCCCAAACTGAATAATCTCGATTTTAGCCTCAAGTTCAGTGGATTCTGCTGTTGAGTCCCTTAGCAAATTTTCATTGCAGTTACTGTAATTCTCAATTTCATAGTTTTTATTTGATGCTTCTAAAATAATTTCCATCTCTTTATTGAAAATCTGTTATGTGGTGAGACAGCATTCTTATACTTTATTTTCTTAGTTACAGCTTCTTTTAGTTCTCTGAACATATTTATAATAGCTGATTGGAAGTACCTGTCTAGTAAGTTCAACCTGTGGGCTTTCTTAGGGACGGTTTCTTTTGACTACTTTTACCTCTGTGCGTGAGCTTTCTTGTTTTGTTTTCTTTTAATGACATATTTTTTGTTAGAAATTTGCTGAAACTGGACTTTCAAGATAATATAATGTGGCAGCTCTGAAATTCGTATTGTCCCTTTCCTCAGTGTTGCTGTTTGTTGTCACTGTTTGTTTAATGACTTGCTGAACTGTTTCTGAAAAGTGTATTTCATTTGTTGTGTGCAGCCACTAAAGTCTCTGCCTGGTTAGCTTATTTGTCATCTAACAATTGGGCATGAATTTCCCATAATGCCTGAACAAATACACATTCAATACTTCAGCAGTTTAAAACTCTATTTAGCCTTTACTTCCGGCTTACACATAGCCTTATGGTGAGAGACCCTCATTAGGGTCTTCTCAGGCCTCTCCTGGGCATGTGCATAGCCTTACATATGCACTGTGGCCTCCCGCATTCTCAGGAATATGACAGAACTTTTCAAAGCTGCTGTGACCATCTTATTCTCAGAGCTTTCTTTTAAGTCTCTTAGACATCACTAATTATCATGACCTCAGGCAACTACGATGTTCAACAATTGCCACTTAAAGTTTTTGACAAGTGCCCCAGGAAAAAAAGGCTGCTTCCACTGAGTTATGTGTGAGGTCAAATAAAGACAAGCTGTATGAGTGGAGATTTTCAGGGAGCCGTCAGACAGATCAAATAATGATAGTTCTCTGGGAAGGATGCTTTTTGGAGATGCTCCAACCCGCTTTATCCCCTTGCAGTGGCTTGCTAAACTGCTGCTTTTCACACCTACTGAGACTGCAAGGCTATAGGTTTCCAAGACTACTGTAAATGGGGAAGAAGATGGAAATCAGATAAGGTAGAATGCCACAAACCTAATGGTTCTTATCAAGATTCACTTGTTTTTCTATGATAAACAGGGCTCAAATTTTTGCAAGTGTTTAATTTCTGAATTCAGGATTCCAGAATTCTGAAAACACTGATTTTGACAATTTTCTTTTTACCAATGTTCTCATTGCTCTTATGTAAGAACAAATTGTCAAAGGACCATATTCTGCCATTCCTGAAGTACTTCTTTTCTAGTATGTTCTCTTTTTTTAATGTTCAATCTGATTATAGTTTCCAACATCTTTAAAAACGTACGAATAATTTAGGAAAGAAAAGTTTAACAATATGTGAAATGGTATTCTAATATATTTGTGGTTATCTGGAAGGGAGGGGGTCTCCCCATGTTCTGTTAGTATCTTGAAGCAAGGAGGACTGGTTAAAAATAGGCTTAAAAGCTTTCTGCTCTAGCCGAGTCTAAGGACGTTAATTTCTCTTTCTGCAGTGTGTCATTCTGATGCTACAAAAAACTAATTTATATGAAGAGGTTGGTGCTGAATTGCCTAAATGTTTATTTTTGATAGTTTCGCTATTTGTACTCATGTGTAAAAGAAAAAATGTAGGCACCAGTTTCTTGGCTGACTCATAGTAAAGCAGAATGCCTGGGGAAAACCACAGGCTTGATGTACATGATTTCAACAACCAGCATCCTTCCCTGTGGACATTCATCTTTAGCAGGATGATGGCAGGACACTGAAAAGTCCTGAATCATCACAGAAGGAGTTGATGGTGTTCATTCAAAGCTGCTTCTGGGAGATTGGGGGTGGGCGAGGACCTTTTAGAAAGCTCTTCAACACTAAAAGCAAAAATGCAGAATGGTTTTTTAGTCAACCTTTGTTAATGAAAAAACAAAATTGGTATGTTCCTAAACTAGATGTTTAGACCCTTTGATTTCTATTAACCCCCCCTCTGAAAAAATAGGTCACATTTTAGAAGCTCTATTCACTTGTTTTAATACATGGCACGTTTTATAGCGTTTACACTGTCGTAGGCAACTTCTCCAAACAGAATCCTTTTCTGGGAGACCCATCCTTTGGTTTGACATGTGCAAATGGATAATGCTGAGCAGATTATTGTTTTCCAACTGAGGAAAAAGCAGTCCTTCCTTCTTACATTTTAGCTGCTATTTATAGTTAATTAAAATATTTCTTTCTGAACTAATATTCTCCCTCAGTCCTCCTGGCTATGTAGTTCAGTGAGGTTTTGCTGAGGTATAAAGTAGCTCAGGTATGTCCACCTAACTAAGATTAATAAAAGAGTGGCAGAGAAATCAGGATACTGATGCATTTCAGACACACAATTATTTCTCAGAAAAGTTTTTTTCTGCCCTAAAACAAAAAGAAATAAAATAGACTAATCTATTTTTAACTCATCTTGTCTATAGACCAATATGATCTGAGTATAATTCTAAAAATCTTTAACTAATAAATTTTGGCATTTAGAGGGACTTGTGACATAAGTATACAAGATGGTTCCTGGAAAATAATGAGGTTTGGGTTTTCTAACATTTCAAAACATCTTGAAATCCACAATATTTTACTAGTTATAAACATTTTATTCTTTCCAAATTTATCAATATGGCCGAGATGATGACATCTCAACATCGACACAGAAAAAATATACACACACATATAGAAACATGGTTTCAAGAAAAAGTAAATATTTAATGTCCATCTATGTATTTAATATTAGGAGCTGTTCCAATTTATTTTTGTACCTAGTATTATGATATTTCTTGCAAAAAATAAGGCATCCAAAGAAAGTGTTTATTTGCTTTTTCATGTGAAATATTTGCTGGTCTTACTTTTCTAAGGAAAAAAAATGATAGCTTTTTTCCTTGTAAGTATGCAAGACAAAGAAAAGGAAAGATAAATTGGAAGAAAAATATAGTTGGCAAAAATCTGTTTTTAATGTTGTGAGTAAAAATACTTTATAAATGTTTCTATCCAACTGTACAGCTAGATACTTAAATTAAATAACTTTTATGCCACTGAATTCATCTCTTCAATTGTTTTAAGTTAAAAGAAAACTGCTTTAATTATGATAATCTGTATTGAAATGGATTCTGGCTGCAAGCTGAAAATGACACTGTTCCATATGCAAATGTGGGCTAAGTACTTTCACAAAGTGTAATATAAATAAAAACAGAACAGATAAACCCAAGTAAATTATTTTCATAAAATGTTTGGCTTGTTTTACTGTGTTTTTCTGGGTATAATTACATAAATCATTTTGCTTTGTAAAGAGAAAGAAATAGGTATCTTAATAATTATACACATCTACACATACATTAATCTTTATAACATTACTTTTTCGCTGTTTATGTGATTTAAAATACTGTACAAAAAGGATCCTTGATTTATACAAAATTTCCCTCAGGATCACTGCCAGACTCTGAGATATCCTGACTGTGCTCGACTCCATAGTGTGCATTGTAGCTAATTTATTGGCACTTGTCTTTTGGCAAAGTCTGATGAATTACTTTCTAATTGGAATACTTGAAGTACAGAGATAGACTGCCTGCCTTCCTTAATTGACACTCCTGCACTCTATCAATTGGTCGTATGCTGTCTCCTCTGTTTCTCCCTTCTATGTTCCAAATGTCTTGAGTTGCCTTTCACAACAAGGACATATATCTGCTGTTATGCAAAAATATTGCTGGGTGAGGAAAAATCAATATTCCAGTATCAGAGAAAACAACTGGAATGACATTTTCAGGTCCAGGAATTTTTACCTAGAAAGAGAAAACCAAGCCAGTATAAAGTGCTATGACTTTATGGCAAAACTACACATCTAGAAACAGATATATCCCCATTTCCCCATTTTCGTGTCCCTTCTCTGTCCGGTGGTTGAGCGTGGTCTTGCCAAACACTTGTTTCCCCCGCCCTCCCATGCCCTTGTGAAAAAAGAAAGCCACATATGAACACCAGACAATGGCTGCAAGTGCTTGTATCAATAAGCATAAAATTTCTGTCCTTGGAAGCCAAAAACTACATTTGCAAAGAAGAAACCCACAATATCTATGAAGAAGGAAAAAGAATTCTGAGAAAGTGAAGATTTACGCATTGAGCGTGTGGATCTCTTGAAAGGCTACTTGAGTTGTAATTTTGTTTCTTTATGTTGATCTTAGCTTATTTACAGTGTTTCTAAGCATTGTGATTAACACAAACATTTTCTAGGCTAAACTTAAAGATATTTTATACAGTTTGCCCAAAAATTGATGGATAAGGAAATCAATCTGGAAGCTAACTTTGATGAATCCATGATTTTAAAAATTCTTCTGTATTCCAAAATCCTGTTATTAAAAATGAACAGTTTCTTTGTCTTTTGGCTAAGGCAAAAGTTGAGTGTGAAGAAGATATTTATTTACTCTAACAGATTTCTCTGCATGAAAATGTACTTTACCAACAAAAAATATTCACTTTTGATAAAAGTGTGCTGATAATCCAAGTGTTGGTTGTTTTGTGGCAACTAACACTAGTTGCCTCACAGTAAGCCTAAAGATGAATTTTTTAAATTAAGAAATACATTAATATTTTTAGTGTAAAGAGGTTTCTACCAAAATATCCATATATATAATTGGATTGAAAGGAATTCTGGTTCAGACCATGACGAAGTAGCTGGTATCAAACTCCTATCATTAAATGTGAACCATAAAGGCTGAGTACAATATATCAAACAATTGTTGAAGTGCATTGGACTGCCAGCAATTCAGGGGTATACTTCTTAAAAAGAATGGAAGTATATAAGATGAGTCCTACATTCACTCCAGATTTTTTTCTGAAGTTATTTTGAAATGCTTGGAAGTAGGGTTGAAGCACAGTGTCAGTTTCATTGGGCAAAAGAAACAGAGATCAGAGCTTGTATATGCTAAGAATGCTAGGACTAGGGGGCAGGTATCATTTGAGGAAGAACTAAAGACAAGGAGCAAAAAGAAAAATAGCGTAAAAACTCTCCTGGGATTTTATCCCAATTAGAATATGCATTTTTTAAAAAGAAAAGCCCATATTTTTTAAAAAAGATAAGAAAATACAGCTTCTGGGAGGCTAACTAATGAGAAAGATTTCAGGGGCTGCAAAATGCTACAAAGATCTTACAATTCCAGCCCATTCAAATTGCAATCTTGATGAACACTCCACTCATTTAGCTGAGACTCCATAAAGTTCATGCTAAAAAATGAGGTCTACTTTCTAGGCATAAGAAAATAATTGAAGACCACTAACCCTAAAAATTCTAAATCAAGTTCTGACAGAATCTAAGTGATCTGCCAGCAATTTAAATGTCTACTGGTTAAAAATTCAACGTAATTCAGAGGAAAATCACATAAAACAAAGCTTCTCTAACACAGTCCAGCACACAATAAAATATTACTAGGCATGCTAAGAAGCAGAAAAAAGAGGATGATAATCAAGAGAAAAGATAATCAATAGAAGCAGACATTAAAAAATATCTCAATATTAAAGCTAGCTTACAAAATAACTTGAAAATAATTACAAATAATAAGTTACTTCAAAATAATTACAAATAATAAGCTAAAGAAAAAGGAAAATATAGACTAGTATAACAAAATATAAAATATTTTAGCAGAAAATTTTATAATTCATAAGAATGTTAAGTAAACATTCCAGAACTTAAAATGTAATACCTGAAATTAAAAGTCACTTGATGTGTTTAACAGAAGTCTGGACACAGCAGAAGACAAGCTTCATGAAATCAAAGACAGGTTTCTAGAAATAATACAACGAGAGCACAGAATAAAAAAAAGAAGAAAAACAAAACAGAGAAGAAGAGAGGTCAAGGACATGATTAAAGCATCTAAGATATATGCGATTTAAGAGAAAATGTGGTATGTCCTCTCCGTGGAGAAGAGACAATGACATAGGAGACGCATTAAGGAGATAATACTCAAATTATTTTCCAACTGTGATGAAAGTCATAATTTTAGAAGTTCAACAAAACCCAAACAGGAGAAATATGAAGAAAACTAGGCACTTATTTCATAGTCAAACTATTGAAAAACAAAAGTAAATGAACAGAAACAAAATTTAAAAAGCAGTTTTTAAAGTATATGCATTACCTTCAAAGAAAAGTGACAAGAATGAGAGCTGACTTCTCCACATAAACTATGGATGCCAGGAGACATCATTAAAACACCAAAAGAAAAAAGTAATGTCAAACTTGAATTACAGATTATATCAGGGAAAATATGCCTAACAAATGAAAATAATATAAAGACAAAAGTTTAGAGTAACTACATCATGGACAGACCAGTCTTACAAAAAATATTTAAGGAAGTTCGTTGAGATAAGCAAAAACAATTATTGAAAATCAGAGCACAGACATTCAAGAAACAATAAAAAACACCAAGTAAGGGTGAATATATGGTAAATAGAAAAGCCCAAAAACCTAAAAAAATTAACTTTTTTGTGGCTTAAGGTATATGTCAAGGTAAAATACCTTTTTAAAAAATTAGCAAAGCCCTGATCAGTGTGGCTCGGTAGGTTGAGCATCATCTTGCAAATGAAAGGTCGCAGGTACAGTTCCCGGTCAGGGCACATGACTGGGTAGTGGGCTCGGTCCCCAGTTGGGGCACCTGCAGGAGGCAATCGATCAATGTTCCTCTCTCACATCAACATTTCTCTCCCTCACTTTCTTCCTCCCTTCCCCTCTCTCTAAATACACACACACACACACACACACACACGTAGGGGGTAAATGGAGTTACAGAGAGAATTCCTGTGCCAGAAGACACACCTAGTCACATGGAACTAAAAGCTACGTTGGCACCTCAGCACTTCAAGCTCCTTATGTCCAGTGACCAACTGACAGGAAGAGGAGTCTCCATCCTGACAAGGAAATTTGACCACAATTGTCCGGAAGAAACAAGGCTCATTTATACTACATGGACAGGAATAAGTCTGGCACTCACGTGATCCGCTTGGATGCTTCTTGGCACTTCTTTGTCCTATTTTGATAATAAATGGTCAAGTGCAGTAACCACATCGTGCAAAAGCATGGTGACCAGGAACTCAAGCTCTCGGGGTCGAGGGTCTTGAACACAGCCTGTAATGGTTAACTTTAGATGTTAACTTGGCTAAGCTCTGGTATCCAGTTTTTGGCCAAATGCTGGCTTACCTGTTACAGTAAAGGTATTTTGTAGAGTGATTAACATTTACAATCAGTTGACTTTGAGTAAAGGAGATTATTCTCAACATTGTGGGTGGACTTTAAGGACTGGAAAGGCTTGAGAGCGAACTCTGAGGTTTCCTGGAGAAGAAGGAATTCTGCCTCCCGACTGTAACATAGAAGTCCTGCCCGAGTTTCCAGTCTTCCATCTGCATGAGCCAATTCCTTAAAATCAACCTATCTATCCATCCACCATGTATATGATTTTTATATATCCTAGTCATTCTGTTTCTCTGGAGAACTCTAGGAGGCAAACTACCAAGACTAAGCAGCATTTTAGCTGAGGATGAATGGAATGTAGAGTAGCAAAGAAGGTGATGGTGAAGATGAATGAAATCTAGAATAGCAAAGACGGTGAAGATGAGTTATCGGTTGCATCCCCTAAGCCTCTGGGAGCCATGGAGGCTGTAGATTATCCCACTAACCTTCCACTTCTAAATTCTTTCAAGAAAAGTAGTGCCAGCATCCTGAAGGAGCTGCTCCCATACCTTACATGAAAAGCAAATCCAAGAGGCAAAAGGGCTACACTGAGAAGGACCCTGTGATGCACCGCTTGTGACCCCTTCAGGAATGAAGGGCTTGTTTTCCCAGGGGCTGTAAGTGCTACCTGCAGAAAGCCCCCAGCTGTCAACCCCAGGCAGCCCTCGTCCAGTGACCAATCACTGAACTCCCTTCAGGGTTGGCTGAAAAGCTGCAGCTCAACTTCTCCCTTCAATAACCGAGGAAGAGGTGTTACCATCTTCAACTATGATTGCGATTGAAGCAAAAGAAGACAGACACAAAAGAGTAAATAAGTACTCTATGATTTCATTTACGTATATATGAAAGTGAAGACCAGGCAAAACTAATCCAGATAATGAAAGTTACAATAGTGGTTATAATTGTGTGTGGGGGGGGTTGTTATTGTTTGGGGAAGGGCTCACAGGGGAATCTTCTGAGTTGATGGAAATGCTCGATGTCTTCAACTGGGTAGTGATTACATGGGTGAACACATGTACGCATTTAGATTTGTGCAATTGAGTAGATCTAAATTATGTCTCAATTTAACAAATTTTTTTCAAAGGTAAAATATAATTAATCCCAGTTGAGTGTTTTGCTGATGTATGACCTTTTAGAAGCCATATTTGCTTTAGGCCTCAGTTTTCTGAACTCCAAAATGAGGGCTTGGGCTGGATGATCTGAGTTACCGGCATGGGTCTACCAAAATAGCTCTTTAAAGTGTTCTTAAAAATTGAAAGAAAAAAATGAAACACCTCTTTTTTAAAAAAAGGACAGTTCTCACAAGAAAAACAAATGGTCTGTAGTCTTATGGAAAAAAATTGACAAGAGAGTATTTTTACCCTAGAAAATACACATTCTAAAAATTAAATACTAATATTCAGTGTAGCTATTTGTTGTTTCCAAAGCATTCACTCTACCATTTCTTCTTCCCAAAAGAACTCAGAAATCCCTGTCCACGTTCGGTAGGGTTCCCCAGTTCCAGAAGTGGGCCGGCCACACTGGGTCTGAACAAATCAGCATGTCATCATCGCTGGGCCCTAGTGATTTGTCCATGACAGGAAAACAGAATCAAACCCAGACCTATGCAAACCTGCAAGTCACATTCCTTAGCCCTAAGATTAGTTCAAAGGTGAGCTTGCAACCTAAGATGATACAACCAAAAGGAATATCAGACTTTCTTTTGATAGTTGGGGAAAAAAATCTATTTTCCACTTCATGTGAGCAAGGAGGCTCATGGCTCTGGGGGCAGCTGGCAGCCAGCCACCTTGTTACCTTGAGGGAGCGAACAAAGACAACCAGCAGAAGAGGACGAAGGCAGGACAACCTCTGCAAATGGAGTCCGAGTCGTGGTGACATGACCCTTGCAGTCCAACCACATTGGAAGCCTTCCCTCCTCTGGACTTTTCAATTAGAGGGGACCAAAAATTTCTGTACTCCTTTTTATTACTTAACTGAATATGAGTTAGGATTTTTCTTGTTTGCATACAAAATTATTTTATCTTAGCATCGATGAGGCTTCTGGAAAACTGACATCGATATGCTGCTGGTAGAAATAAAATTTGATGCTACCATTTGAAAGGCAATTTGATAATGTGTATCAAAAGATCTAAGTATGGACATACCCTTCAACATAATATACAAACTCATAAGAAATTATTCATTCATTAAATAAATATTTAAGCACTTTTTATGTACTAAACACTATTCTAGGAGTCCCTCATGAAACCAGCTTTAAAAAGTAATCATGAATGTGTAAAAAGATTTATCTGCAATGATGTTAATCTCACAGATCTTCATAATAAAGAACAATTAGAAATAATATAAATACCCAACAAGAGGTGATTGCTTAACTAAATTTGGCAGCATTGGCATAATGAAATGCTATTTAGGCATTTAAAATGAATTGTAGAAACTACTTAATAGTAGGAAAATATATTTGCCATATACTATGAGGTAGAAAAAAGCTGGTACTAAGAATGTAAAAAGTAACTCATGTTTGTATACTTACGTGTGTATATTTATGTACAAGAAACACCTGCTATTAGACCCTCTCAAATGTTACATTATTCTGAGTAAAACTGCGAGTGCTTCTGATTTTCTTCTTCGTACATCTTTATGCTTTTTTATAATTTCTGTTATCAAATGCTTTCCCTTTACTGGCAGAAAAAATATCAATCTTACAGAATGATCCCAAGTAGTTTAAATTAAAAAGTAAATAAATAATACTTGAGTGTTAACTGACATCGCGCTGTCTCATTAATCCAGGATGGCCATGTAAACACATCTGTAAATAAAGTGTCGAGCTGGCGTCCTCCCTTCTAGGTTCTGTCTATTCAGGGAAGACTATCACGGTGTTTCTTACCACCTTCCAACTTTTTCATGGAATAAAGCAAACAAGGTCTTGGAGCTGGTTAACACCGCCTGGGCCAGGCCCCAGGTCTCTTGTCTTGGGATCCAGCGCTATTTCCACCATCGCCCTCTGCCCAGCACACAAGCAACATCATTAGGATGAAACTGTCATCAACAGTCATGCAATACTTTTTGAGCATATCAAAAATAGCTTGGCAGCTCTGAGGATCATTATTTAAAGACTTAAAACCAAAGTACGCACCGAGTTTAAAATGTAAAGAAACACAGAGTGGGTTTAAAATATTTTCATTCTCTTCCTTGCCTTTCAAATGTATAAAATAAAATTTAAAGCATGCACGCACTTAAAGCTGCCTCTACACGGGCAGAGTGAAACTGTTGGTAGGGAGAAGTTGGCCGTGAACCTGTTTTGTGCCCCCTTACTTTCATGTTTGCCCTTCCCTCATTCTCTCCAGGAAACCCTATTCTGCTTTCTCTTTTCTGGATGTTTGATGCAAAAGAGACATTATGACTTCAGTGATTGAGTAACAGTTACGAATTTCCATTTCACTTTGCTTAGCAGCTCAGATGTGGTTTAATGAAGCATGAATAGAATTCTCCCAGAGGTGGATCTGAGCTGAACTGATGAAGCTTCTGACTGCCAACTCTTCTGCACATTAAAATAGCAGCATTACCTCTTACATGTATTTGTTATCTGTTACTAAGAGAAAATTACCAACCACAGAAATACAACTCATCATGAGACTTCTCCAAAGGGCAGAAAACCTGCTGGTTTACATAAAAATGCTCACACACTCTCAAAACAAGGTAAATGTTCCCAAACAACCAAAACAAAAGACTTTATCAAAGACGTATTGTTGTTTAAGAAAAAAAAAAAAATAATGCCTAGCTCACATACTCTTCAAGTGGTCAGTTCCAATCAAGAAAGTATGGGGTTTTTTCCTATCAAGCTTGTAGGTAGATATCTTTCAAATGTTGAATCTTCTCAGTATATATTTCTTCAGTGTTCATATGTGGAGAACTCTGCCCAGGATCCACCTGACCTGCGGGAGATCCAGTAACCCCTGCAGAGATCAGCCCTGCCCACAAGAGACGTGGGTCCAAATCATGCTGGCCCTGGAGCAGGCACGCTAGGAGCAGGAGCAGTGTTTCTCTGCCTTCACGAAATATTACTCTCTTTTCTCAAAACTCCTCATAAGCCTTGGACCTGGAGTTAATTTTCATGATTAATTTATGAAAAAGGGAGAAAATAGACAAACAAATGTGAGACTGTAAGTTTGGCTCTGGCCTTTAATAGTCAAATTAAGGTTTCGAACAAAGTGGACAGTAATTTATTGTGAGTAATAAAATAATACGGATCTTGCCATGGAATAGGAAACAAGGATTCAGGACCATCCATATGCACTAATTTGGACACGACAAACTTAAAACCTCTTTATAACTTTTAAAGCATGTTATGGTTCTTTCTTTCCAAAGAAGCACACATCGTATTGCACAAGGTCTGTAAATATACAAGTGCTCTTCTCTGCCAAAAGCAGCTGAGAAAGCAAAAGGATTACCCCAGTATTGTTTTTCCAACCTGAATTTGCAATGGGTAATTGTACAGAAATATTTGGTACTTAATAACCTTGAAACTTTGAATTCAAAAAGATTTTATAGCTCTAAGGCTACATGGCCTGATGGCTCGGGTTCATAAATACACCAAGAATGTGTCTGACTATTGTAACTCTACCCACCTTTGTGCTGATATAAAACAAAACCCAGTGTCAATAATGTCTAGTCCTAACAAAGTGCCTGCCTGTGGGGGGCGCTGGACAGTTCCTCAAGCTGAACTGGGCATGAATTATGCCTTCTACTTAAAATGGTTTGGAAAATAAGGAATCTCCATTCCTCTTAACCTTTGTTTGAGAGAACCACAAAACATCGGATTATTGGCGATGCTTTAATTATCTCTGGAATTCAAAATTAGGAATATTCAGGCATCATTTCCTACCAAAGGAACAAAGTTTCGAACAAAGCTATTAACTATTGACTTTTCCTAATAGCACACCAGTCAGGGTGGCTGCATTGTTTTCTCTGGGACTATGGCAGGGAAGCATTTACTTTCCAGAAGCCGAGTTTTACGACACAGGTATCCCAACCTGGGATCAGAATTTCCTTGTAGATCTCACCGCCCTCACCACCCTTGTAGATCTGTACCTAGTGAATATCCAAGAAGCTGGCTGCACTCCCAGACACTCTCCCTCCTCGATGTTATCACAGTTCCCTCCCGCTCCTGGTGGGCTCCCCATCGAGGTAAGAAGAGAGGTGAAACTGCCGAAGCTCCTCTTCTCTTTAAGGCTCTCTGTCAGCAGCTTCCCCTCACAAAAGGGTTTTTGCCTGAGCCTCATCCAAATACAGCAATTCTTAAGTGACATTGTAAGACAGCTGTTGAATATTTAAAAACATGTCTTCTCTGTTTCACGACCTGCTTTGGTTTTCTAATTTTTAAAAATTATCCTTCATCATAGCAGTACACACACAGTCTCTTTTAAACTTGTACTTGAACAACGAAGACAGGGTGTTTACAACTTCACTTGCTGGTTCTCATATGCTTGCAAAATGCTTTATTTTTCTTCAGTTGGGTTTTAAAAACATTTTTCTAAAGATCTTTAGATTTCTTATTTCTCTATATCTCCTATTGGGAGTTCAAATGTAAAGAAATGATGACCTTAAAGGTCCAACTTTATGCCAAAGTCAGCATGATGGAAAGCAGAATTTAACATTTTGTACAAGATTAGTTGCATTCCCATTAGTTTTTACAAGTGCAATACATGTCATCCTTTTGGGCTGACTGCAAAGTTTCCCTGGGAAGAGAAACAGAAGTAGTATGTGCCTCTCTAATAGCTTTACATACTAAACAACGTTAAGGGAATAAGTGGTGTGGCCCAGGGGCAATTAATGTATGGACTTCAATGGACATTCCTGGTGGAAATGACTTATAAGCAAATTGTGTGCCATCAGTGGTGGGAGAAACATTCGGCTCTCGTTAAATATCTTCATCCAAACCTCAGATATGACAATGATTTTACAGCCTAATTGAATGTATTCTTAATAAAAGGAAGTTGCAAAACCCTGATATAAAAAATAAATATACATGGGGTGCACTAAAGAGTGTATTTTCAACAAATTAAAGGTCTGCTGGTAGAAACCAGTGGTTATGCAACAAGTCTATTTCAAAAGACTGCACCTTTTTACAATTACATCCTGATAAAACGGTTGAGCTCAAATCACTAAACATTCTCGCAATTCAAGTAGAAGGAAATACATTCTTTGCTTAGGAAGAAAAAAAGATGATTTATAATGAGAAATGTGTACCAATCTTCCCCAATAGTTAGGGAGGAATAAGTTAAGGAGGAAACGGGAATTTGGTTTCTGTGGGGGCTAAAGTACTAATTTATGATGCTCTGAAACAGAAGGCGGTGCCTGATAAATTTAGGTGTCTAGAGTTACTTAGCTTGGCTGGGACTTGAGCAATTAAAGCTAATGGTTCTCCCCAGCACACCCAAGCCTACACCTTTTTTTCCCCTCTGGGTCTGCCTAGCTGGTTGTCCCCAGCACCAGCTCTTTGGGGTCAGTGAAGGTTGGGGGCCCTCCTTCTCACTCTCCAGACCACATGTAACCCAACTCGGGTATCCTCGCCCGAGCTTCGTGGCCCTCCGCGCCAAGGAGCGCATTGGCCTCTCGGCGAACCTCCCCAGGCCTCCGGGCTCCCAGCTCGGATGTCCAGGTCGCCGGCTCCGTCACCGTGGCCGAGCGCAAAGAACTCGTATTTTCATTTTGAAAAGCTACGCAGTTCCCTCCTCTGAAGCAGACCCTGTGCCCTCCGTCCGGACTGGGGCCGCGCCGGGGTCCTGGGACTTTGATGGGTCACAGCGGGCGACGCAGAGCAAGGCCGCCTCCAGCCGTGCCCAGCCCTGCCCCAGCTTCCACTCCAGAGCCCTCGCCCGGCTGCCCAGCGCGTCGCCGCGCGGGGAGAGAAGCAGCTGTTCTCAACAGCTGGGGGGCGGCGGCGCCAGGCGCCCCAGGTGCGGCCGTGGCCAATCGCAGGCGTCCGGCCCGCCCCCTCCCAGCCGGGCGCCGACCCCGGGCCCGCGGGGGAAGGGAGCAGAGAGGGGGAGAGCCGTCTTCGCCACTTGTCTTCCAGCCTCCGCGGCGGAAGGGACAGAACGGGAACCGAAGCCGAGCGGAGTCCCCCACCCCCAACCCTACCGCCGCGCCCACCCACCCACCTCCGCGCCCGTCCGTGCACCCCGCCGACCCTACCGGCGCCCCGCCCGAGACACCTAGTTTCTAAGAAAGAGAAGTCTACCTCTAAACGCACCCTGTTCTTCGCTGAGGACCACCCTTCTTTTCATTTTTTTGGCCTCTCTGCCGGGTGAGTGGAAACCGCTTGCACATTCTATTGAACCGGATCCTAACCCAGACGATCCGGAGAATTTGTACCGTGACCGGCAGGGGGGGCGGGAGGAGAGAGGCAAGTCCAGTCTCCGGGGCTGCTGGCGACTTCGGCAGCCGCGCGCCCGGTGCCCTCGGCCGCCCCCGGCCGCCCGCCCCCGCCGCGCCGCCGCCCTCACCCCCGGACTCGCTCTCGGCCCTCGGCGGCCGCGAAAGGGTGCGGGAGACGCGGAGCCGGAGGAGGAGGCGCAGCCGGAGCCGGAGCCGGAGCCCGAGCCGCGGGGCGGGCGCGAAGATGCACACCACTCAGAAGGACACGACGTACACCAAGATCTTCGTCGGGGGGCTGCCCTACCACACCACCGACGCCAGCCTGCGCAAATACTTCGAGGTTTTCGGCGAGATCGAGGAGGCGGTCGTCATCACGGACCGGCAGACGGGCAAGTCCCGGGGCTACGGATTTGTAAGTTGCGCGGTTGAGAGGGGGTGGCGAGGCCGAATGGGCTGGGGGGGTCGACTAAGAGCCTCGCTGCGAAACCGGTGACCGCGGCGGGGGCGGCGGGGGCGGCGGGGGTGGGGGAGCGACTGAGTGGCTTAGTCCGGGAGATCGTTGATTTGGGGCTCGGCGAGACCGTGCGAGGACCCCCTCGGGCGTGAGCGGCGCTGCCCCTACGCTCCGGGCTGAAATGAAAGCTTGTGCGCGGCAGGGCTGGGGTGGGAGGGCCGGCTGTGCCGCGAGGGGTTCCGAGGAGACCGAGCGCGTTGCGGTGTCAGGGGACTGGCGAGGCAGGAGTGGAAGGAGAGAGCTGAAGGACTACTGGATCGGGGGGTGCGGAGGGTTTGGAGGGAGGGGGCGCAACCCCACAGTATTGCACTCCGGGTTGGAGGCCGGTTGTTAAGCGCGCTGTTGCTTTGTAAAATTGCGTGTGTCTTTCAGGCTGTCGGCTGGGGCCTGGAGGGGACAGCCCGAGAGGTTTGGGTCTCTTCTCTTTTGCCAGGTGGCTCCTCCCCTTTTCTTTTAACTGCAAATGGGTTCTTTCCAAAGATGATCCTACGGCCCTTTGCAGACCTGAAAGAGAACATAGTAAGCTTCCTGGAGATTTAAGCGTGTAAATTCAGCTGCTCAAGAGCAGGGAGCCCCAGAGTAGGACAATAGCTATTGTCGCTGGGGAGTGTTTGCGGGTGGTTGGGAGCACCGGCGGATGTGAAACTGGACTTTTTTTTTTTAAGCAAACAGCGCCTCCCAGGCCGGGTAGAAACCTAGGGGCCTGGGCTCGAGGGGAGGGAAGGTGAGAAAGACCTACAAGAGTTCTAAGACAGAATTCAGGCTTCCAAATTTTTCTTAGGCCCTACTAGCACCCTTAAGAATTTGGAGAGAGAGGGAGAGCGAGAGCGCGGGGGGTGGGTGGTGGTGGTATGTCTTTCTTCTTTTCTGTTTTCTTCTTTTCTTGTTTTCCCTTTTTTGTTGGGCGGGGGATCAAGGAGTTAAGTTCCAGGAAGAAAAATAAAAAAAGAAAGAAAAAGTTTAAGAGTCCTCCTCCCGCTTAGTTTTATCATGAATAATTTTTCCAGTGCCATTCTGGGTTTCTTCAAGGGTCGATTTAGAGCTTTGTATGTATGTCTGTGTGTGTATGTTGCTAAGGTCACCATGGCTGACCGGGCTGCTGCGGAAAGAGCCTGCAAGGACCCCAACCCCATCATTGATGGCAGGAAGGCCAACGTGAATCTGGCGTACTTGGGAGCAAAACCAAGGATCATGCAGCCAGGTGAGAAACAGGGGTCCCTTGGTTACCGCCCCACCTCACTAGAGACACCCACTAGTGCATAGAATGAATCCCTGATTTAAAATATACTGGTTCTACGAGAACCTGTAGACGTGTTTAGTAAAGTTAAACCGTGGCCAGTTATTCTACCAAGGCATTAAAGATAAATAAATGAGAGCTGTAAACACTCCTTTCAGGACCTGAAGTGTAACCTGTGCAGAAAAATAGATCTTGTAAGTCTAGAGGTTTGTACACACCCAGACTTGGGCTTGACTCGCCTGTTTTTTTATGACATAGTCATAATCCACTCTCTATTTTCCAGTTTTCAGCCACTTGTAGGCAACTCGGATGTGGACTATATGGGCCACATTTGACAACTTCAGCTGGTCACACTTCCCAACATACATAGTGTTGTCTCTCCTTTCACCACCAGCTGCCCTGGGCTCAAAGCAAGCACACAGACTTGAACACTGACCCCAGAAAAGCATAGGGTGCAGGTGGCGGCATCTAGGTGATAAATGTTTAACATAAAGTCACAGAATATTAGTAATTACAGAAAGCAGAGCGATTTCACATCCTCCAGACTCTCATGTTACAGATGAAGAAACTGATCCTTAGAGATGAGAAGTGGTTTACTCCAAAGTCACACAGTTATTAATCACCAAGAGGGAGCACAGTTTTGTCTGTGTGAAAACATGACCTTTTGCATTATTTACAACACTGCCCTTTGCGTTGTTGGCACAAATAATTGAGAGTTGACTATGGAACAAATGTAATCTTTTCTTCGGTAAGCAACTTTGATTATATAATGTATTCTTCCCTCTAGAGTCTTTCCATCTGAAACTTCGGAAAGAGGTTGACACCTTCATCCAAATGAATTTACTAGAAAACTAGGTTGTCAAGAAAGTGGGTGTACTTGCAAATATCCATGAACTTTTTTTTAATGTGTGTATATACCATTCAGAAAAGGAGAGTTTGTTTTTGTGAATTTTTATACTGTAATCTGTAAAATCCATAATCTTCCAAAGAGTTCCAGAATATTCCAAATTACAAAGACTTTTTATAGATCATGATTCAGAATTGTAGGAATATTTGTGACATTGAACTTCATTATCAAGTCCTTTTGTTCTTGGTTTTATTCCATGAGAATTTTTCCCTGGGCTAATTTTCTAAGGTCTAATTCCATACCTGTCAACTAAACTTTGCAGATAATTTTTAGTTTCCACCTTTAGCCTATTAAAGCTTTGATTTAGATCAACAGTTAACATTAATCAAGCTGACTATTACAATATATATAATATTTCCTCTAAAGTATCAAAAGCATCTTTCTCTCTTCTAAGCAAAAGTTGTGATTACTCTGTACATTTTGGAGTTACAATTGTCTAATCATGCACAAACAGAGAATGTGGTTTGCTTTGTTGTTAGGTTTTGCCTTTGGTGTTCAACAACTTCATCCAGCCCTTATACAAAGACCTTTTGGGTAAGTCAATTAACCAGGCCCTCCTAACTTTCAATATGGCTTTCATTTGTTAACCTGCTTCTTATGTACAGACAAGACCATCATGTCACAGAATGTTCCTGGTTATACATTCTCATATATGTTTGTGTATTTTTAATGCTGATAATATAAATATTTTTAGATGAGTCAAGTTATCTGACCAAGTATGCAGCCTTCGAGCCAGACAAATTTTGACCTTATGATTAACAAAACAAAACAAAAATACCAGGTATGACTTGTGTACAAGACAATTGTGTCCCAACACCATTACTGCTGTTCAACTTGACTCAATTTTATTTATCTCTTTCTAACCTGACAGGGCTCGTATACAGTTAAGCTAACTGATCAGAAGGATACGATGATAAGAGGTGGAATAGTTCTGTTTGGAATTAAACTGTAACCAGTAGACTCAGACACACAAGCTCAGATGGTGATTAACGATGCATGGATGTTGGTGTTGTTTTATTTTTCACAATAGTCAATAGACCTCCGTGTGCTTTATTTTATTTATTACAGTAATGAAGTGGTGTTGATAGCTAAACTGTGTGCTTTTTACTTAATTGAAAAGAGCTGTAGTGAAAGTGTTTTCTTTTCCTCGGGGAAGGGGCTCTTTGTGTTTTGGTTTTGGTGGTGGTGTTGAGGAGTGTTGACTTTTGACTTTGCCATGGGAAGCAAAGGGCCTCTTTTTTTTCCTTGCTTTTAAGCTGTAGCCTGTGACTTCCATTTAACCATACTTTTGTAGTGAGTGCTAAATTGTGTGATTTCCCTCTGTAAGAACACAGATACATTGCTTGCATGTCCTAAGTTTCTGTTTTACTGGGGAGTTTTCTGGGAATGGGGTTCTTTCTTTTGCAATGTGTATCCACTTTTAGACTTTCTAATTTAAAGGGTCAGCAACTCTCATCAGATTTTGTTAACACTAGCCAAGTTGTTCAGTAGAGTAGCACTAACTTTCATCTTTCAGACCTAACTCAGGTGTCCAGCCTGCTCATGTTTGTGTTGTCTCTGGGTTCTGTGAGCACCACTTTTCCTCATTTGAGCCCCCTTATTTTCTTTCCATTCAGACATGATATGGGTGGGCAATCCCCTGACACCTACATTTATTCTGAATACTGGGAGTCTGTTTTGGCTGAATTCTACATGATCGACATTGCTGTAACTCTAATGCCAGAGATTTAAACTTCCTTTTCAAATATTTTAGCTGTTCAAGAAGCATTTTATCTTCAGCAATAGTTACTTCTTTGGCTTAACACCTAAACATCTCCATGTGAATGTAGCTGGATTCTATCTATATGAATACCTACCTTATGTGTCTTAAAAATAGACCCCCCCCAAAAAAAAAGTAATACTGTGTTGACTTGGAGATTCAAGTTATATATTCCATGAATACCTTCTTTAATCTTTCCTTTAACATATCAGTACTTCACTCTTACTGCCAGCTTTTGCTCTTTTAAAAATCATGGAAGGGTCTCCTGTCCAATCTTATTAAAAGGGCTTTCACATCCATAGCTATTTATCAATGCTCCATCCAAACTATCCTGGATGCTGACAACAATTAGTGGTTTTATCTGTCCAACTACTGGGGTGGGCCCCACCCCTCATTGGTCTAGACTTTGTTGAAGGAGAGGGACTGGGAAGGAAAACCTATATCTTAGGAAGTGATAGTGAACTTGGTCATGATCTCACACTAATCTTGAAATAGTGATACAACTGAATCAATCAATAGGTATTAGCGTGTTTATTGTTCTCTATGTTAGGGGTGATACAAAATAAGGACACTGCACTTTAACTTCAGAACTAAAACAAACCCACCGGGAACTTGGTTGCTAAATTACTTGATACAGTTTTCAGTATAAAACGAATCCACAACAGCAAGAAAATAGATGAGTTGGAGAAGCTGAATGAGGCTTTGTGGGGACTTGAACTAGACTTGAACCAATGGCTGTATCCTAGACAGGTGAAAGGAAGAATGGACATGTGTCGAGGGTGTAGGATGGGGTGGACATAAACAAAGGCACACAGGAGAAAAGACTCAGTACATGAAGAGTGTTTATGGAGGGTCTTGAGAGCTAGACATAAAAATATGGACTAGTTGTCGGACTCCTTATAGGTCTTTGAGAAAGAAAGCAGCACGAGGAAAATAAGAACCACCAAAGTAAATTGTGTCTTATGGAATTTTTAAATCAAGCATGTTTTGATAGTAACCTTTTGTTTTTCATCTCTTTTAAATTAGCTGTCTTTATAAAGGATGGTGATTATTACTGTTTGCATAAATTGTTTGAACTTGAGATTCTTATTAAAAATAGATAGCATTCCAGATGAACCAAGCAAGCCTTCTCTTTCTTTTTTAAGGGGTTCTCAACACCGCTCTGGTTCCTGGAGTCTGTACCTAACAAATCACACCTGGTCATCCTAAATTCTATTTGAATGCTACACGTTCTTATTTTAGGCCTGGAAAGAAGCCTAAGAATTTTTTATCTTATTTGACTTGTTTTAAATTCTAGTAACTGAACTATTTTTTAAAATGTGGTCCTTAAATGGCCCCCAAGTTGCTTTAAAGAGAAAACCTTGGCCTAGAGGAATTTATGATGTAACCGTGGGTAGATACGTAGAAACCTGTGATTGTGCCGAACAATATGTCATAAGTGTTTTATGTCTAAAAGAAGCATTTTATTAAAATCCTGGAGAAGAGAGAATGCAGATCTGTGAGTAAAAGTTTCTAGGCTAGTTTAGGTCAGGTTGAAATATACTTAAACACTTAATCAGTATACCTTTAAGTGCTAAATTTTAGGCTAGTTGTGTTAACACTGTGCTAGGTAGTATACTACCTGCTAAAAAGGACAGGAGGGACAATAATTAGCATTAACTGAATGTCTGCTACAGATCTAGTGCTGATAAGAGATTTAAATAAATTATATAATTTAATTCTCGCAATAACTATTTGATGAAGACACTGTTAGTGTCCTTTCCATTGAGTGATGAAACTGAGATGTAGAGAGGTGAATGAACTTACCACACAGCTACTAAGTGGTCGAGTCTGGTTCTAGGTTCATAATCATGTTTGCTGCCCAACCTCAAAAGTCATGTTCTTGCCTCTGTGTCAAGCTGTAGCTAATAAGACACAACTCCATTCTCTCTGGTGATTCCGTAAGAAAACTGAAAAGCACCCAGAATGGCTGTTCCTGAATCTTCAGATAAGGGGGAGAGATACCAGTTTGGTGGGATCCAGAAAGGAGGTAGACGTTGACCTGAATTTTAAAGTATGGTGGATGACAAGGAACTCTTGTATTGAGGGCTTGCCTATGTTTGTCATTGTAGGCTCTTTGCATAATTTTATTTAATGCACAACAATTCAGGGTTAGAAATATTAGGTTCATTTCACATATGGTGAATATAGGAGAGTAAAAGGTTGAAGCAAATTCCTAAAGGCTCCACACGGAGTGAGTGCGGGACCTGGGGTGAATGGGATTTGGATGTCAACTGGTAGACATGGAACAAGGACTGGCATCGCTGGCAAAGGACGGCACAAGCAAAGGTGAGCGCATTGGAACGTGCGGGATAACCCAGAAACACTGGGGAGCCGATCTGGGTTCAAGAAAAGATGGAGAGTAACACTGGAGCCAGTATTTTGGAGCCAGCATCATGAGATCTAGCATACCAAAGTTTAAGAAATTTGTACTTAGTTTGGAAAGATGTCAGGGGCCATAAATTACTTGAGCAAGCAAACGAGATGAAGCCTTGGTAGTTCCGTGATAGATTGCAAGAGGAAACCAGTTAGGATGTCAAAAATCACAGATTGATGACAGAGGGACCTGAAGAGATAGGAAGAATAGGAAAACATAGTACATTTTATTTGAAAATTGCCCAGAGTGTCTGCAGTGTTCTTGTACTTTTGTAACTGCTAAGTGTATACATTCTGTGATTAGTTGAAGGAAGGGACACTGAAGATATTAGTAGGAGGGAGAGTCTCAAACTGCCTTAATGGGTTTCTTAGACTATTAAAAGAACTCCTAATACAGGAATTCCTTCAGAAGTACCACCTTATGTTTTAGTCCAATTCTGCCCTCCTCCCTGAACTGAGGAATTGTAGGCTCTCCATTATCTTCTGGGTTCTCCTTTCGATAAGCCTTAAAGGACTCCAGGGCCTTACTTGTCTTCCAGATGTCTTCCTAACCCTTACTAGACTTCATGTAGGACTCCAACATTCCCAGGAACTTTATACTCTCCTAAGTTGACATTATCCGATGAGAACTATTAATGTAAAATAAATGGAGAACCAAGAGTCATGTTAGCAAGATAGCCTGCCTCTTTTACTGCGTTCTTCACGTGCGCATGCACACACAAACACAAATTTAACCAGCCTCATTTTAGGCTGAAGTTATTTTCAGTTAACAGCTTTCTCTGAAGATAAGAACCTAGCAAACATGGTGTTGTCTTTAAAACTTTGAGAGTACAAGGGTTAATATTTCCATATCAGTGAGCTTCATACTGGCTGGCCTTTGCAGCTGATAGATGTTTTACTTTGGCCTTATAAAGACATTTTACCCGCTGGAAACCCTTGTCGCATGACAGGATCAAAAATAGCCCGGCTGCAGCCCCTGCTGTCCATCACCACATGTAAACTGGCATGAGTGTAGGCTCTCTTAGGCATGTCCGCACATTGTGGACACAGTGGCCTCCAGGGACAGCGCTTCATAAAGCCACACCTGTCGCTGTGAGTGAACCAGTCACCTGACCTGCCGAGAAGCTTTGAGTGTGTGCGTGACCATGCGTCTGGTTTCTAACAAGCAATTAAGAACCGCTGAGTGTCCTGAGAAACCCTCAGTGACGTGGTTTCTCCTGGCACTGGGAAAGATCTGCAAGTCTAGTAAAATTGGATGTATTTTTATCATTGGGGTCAAAGTTCATTACCCTCTGTGATAAATACATCTTTTTCATGGATGTTCATTAATGAGTATTTTCAGTAAACCTCTGAAAAGGCAAAGCAAAATCTGTTTTTGAATATCTAGATGTGAATTTTCTGTTTTCAGTTTTTTAAAATTTGAAGGTTGTTATTTGTACTTCTTGTAAGTTGGCTTTGCCAACACCCAGATGGCATTATACAATAGTGCCATATTTTTAGAAATATAAGGGGTTTGTTGGAGATCATTTTTTAAAAAGATGAAATAAACCAGATGTTCATGGTAGTGTTTTAAGTGGACAGTAATGAATCCCAAGAGTGAGAATTGAGATGCATGGGTTTTTTAAAATACCTCCTGTGATTTAATTTTTAACAAATTTAATGTGTAAGTTCACTCATTGGAGTGTGTCTTGTATGTGATCTCTGAATGTATAATTTTAAAATGTACTTGCTTGTGTTTCACTTTCTTGAACTTTTGCAGGATAATATATAACATTAGACGATTCATATGAAATATCTACTTGTAGGCAGATTTAAAGAAGATATGCTGATTTCTGTTGATTCGGAGGCTAAGAGTTAGTAGATGCACAAAAAAATGTTTCCTTATTCTATTATGTAAACCTTTTGAGTTTTATTAATTTTAGAAATATTTAGTTGTATTTCCCTGTCCCTGCCTTTTCCCTCAACCTCATCATTTCCCCCAAACCCCTTCTGTCTGTCTTGCATAGAGATAAACAAGCTGGCTGACCTTCAGTTGCCTGATAGTCAAACAGGTTTGATTGACCCTTGTGTCCTTATGAATTTTATGGAGAAAAAGAAAGAAAGAAAGGCAAAAAGCGTGCTGCACCTCTCCTTGGGAGTCACTGCCATGGGTGTTGATAGCGTTTCTGTAGCTTCCCACCACAGCCTCTTGTGATAGAGTGAGCCGCACTACAGTTCGTTTGAGAAGTGTGATTCTGCTGTGTTTACCACACTTGTGAACTTTTAAACTCCTTTTTTATTTTGTCGCCTGCTTCTTTTTTATTATTATTTTTTAATAAGGGTGACTGAGGTTGCAGAGGGATTAATGTGTGCTGAGTCTGCATAGCAACTTCAAGTAGGGTTGCCATGATAACAAACACATGGATTTTGTTGAACTTTTAGTTTTGACAAACCAGCCATCACCCCTCGGAACTGAATGATCATGGATTACCGTTTGAGTCCGCTATTCACAGTTGAGAATCTTTTCTATCTGCTAAACAGTTTCGTTTTATGAACTCGTCACAAGTTCCTAAAGTGTTCATCAATTAAGCATTTATTAAATACCTCGTGTGTTCATAGCCCTCATGAACCTTGATTTATTCTCCAAAGTTTTGCTAAATGATAATTACTGGTCCAAAATGATCATTCGCAAAAATTCTAGCAGAGAGGGTATCATATTTTTGCTGTCGAATTCCTCTGGGGGCGTTCCCTCACTTTGGCTACCACCAGGGTCCTTTCACGTACCCCTGGCAAGCAGATATTGTGGCAACCCTATGCTCGTAATAACCACTAAATTTGAGTTTGTCATATCTCCAAGCGAGCAGTGCTACAGCCAGGAGGCAACTGCTGCCTGACTTTGTTTTTCGTTTCTCAACAGGATACCTGCCCACTATGTCTACCCTCAGGCCTTCGTGCAGCCTGGAGTGGTCATTCCGCACGTGCAGCCAACCGCAGCGGCGGCCTCCACCGCACCTTACATTGATTACACTGGAGCCGCGTACGCGCAATACTCCGCCGCCGCGGCCGCCGCCGCCGCAGCTGCCGCCTACGACCAGTACCCCTACGCAGCCTCGCCAGCTGCGGCGGGCTACGTCACCGCGGGCGGCTACGGCTACGCGGTGCAGCAGCCCCTCGCCGCTGCACCTGGGACAGCTGCCGCCGCCGCCGCCGCTGCCGCCGCCGCAGCCGCGTTTGGCCAGTACCAGCCTCAGCAGCTGCAAACAGACCGAATGCAGTAGACCAGCCATCTGATCAACGTCGAATTGTTTTCTCTTTCCCTCCCGATTTCCCGATTTTTAGTAGCTAATCAGAATTAACATTGACTTAAATAGCTTTAAAAAAAAAAAAAAACAAAAACGCTATGCTGTTGTGAAGCAGAATTATTATTATTATTATTTTTATACTCCAGTAGCGTTCTAGGTGAGAACGAGGTGAGCGAGAGGGAAGTGGGCGCAGTTTCGGAAACTAATCCCAAAGAGCCTGAGTAAATGAAAGGCCGCTAGGAAATGATGGCAGGAGTAACTATGGAACTTCACTTTTATAATGGGGTTTTTATTTTTGCTCTTTTTATAGTATCAGGGAAGCAAACTGCCTTTACAAGTTAGAAAACGTTATTTGAATCTAGTTGAACCAGGGAATACAGAGTGAGCAATATGTAGCTTGAATTACATTTAAAAGCAGATTTTTTAAAAAATGGTGAAAGCACTGATTGTCGTTTTTAAGTTGCTATGGCCTATAGAACTTTTTCAAGTAAGAAGGTGATATTCTTACTCTCTCAAAAATGGGCATCGAACAATCAATCTAGGAACGTGGCAGCGGGTGAAATGGTGGACAGGCACCAAAGCTATTTTCTCATCTTATCCTGTGGATGAGCTGGACTGTGGAACAAGTGATGTGGAATTAATGGGTGCAACAGCTGTACAGACAATCAGTAACACACACAGTTCTGGAAAGAACACATCACTTGTGCTTGTTTGATGAGCTTGTCACATTCTAATCCCTCTCCCCATCCTGTTTCAATTTTGGGAAACTTGTATCTGCTGGTGTCAGCAATTCTGATTCTGAAATAGGATCAGGCTTTTACTACAACAGCCTTCTCTTTCTATTTATTGTGTCGACTTGTGGCTTATGATTAAAGGCAGGCAAAGTTTGCAGACTCTAAACCCTTAAGAATTGTCTTAAGGACATTTATTTTTTTTCCCTTTTTGCATAATTTTACACTTTTTAGTATCTATTTCAGAGTCCTATTTAAAACTATTTATTAGTGAATACAGTACATGAGACAACAGAGTTACTGAGATTACAGTTCTTCAGAGGTAATGATAATGTGGTTTATACTGTGCCTTAATAGTAATGCTATTTAAGATATTTATTTTTAAGTTTTACTATGCTGCACTCTAAAGAAAGGAACTTTAGATGTGACACTGTAAAATTATGTATTCATCTCATGGCATAAATTATTTAGTAGGTCTAGATGTAGCATATTAAATATTAACCTGTTCAGCTAAAGATGTTGAGTTGGATTTATTTAAATTCATATGTGCACTGTATAAGAGAGTACTCTTACATTAACACATTTTAGTTTATTCTAGTTTTTAGGTTTTTAAAAACAGGATATAGTGCTAGTTTCATGCTTCTTTAAGTTTTGCTTGTGTAGACCTCATTTATTGGTACTTCATTAGTTTAACACTATTCTTATGTAGTTTTTAAATGCTGCTTTACATTTTTCTTCTGAAACTGCAATACTTGTAATTTTTATTCTTAAACTAAATTGAATACTATTTTACACTGTATTGGATTTTTATACTTGAACAATTTCATACAAGGGAAGACAGGTTAGCATTTTTATGGACTTTCTCCATTATCACTGGATTTACTTTAAGTATTCCCATACTAGACAGTGTTATGTAATGTAGACATGACTCTCCTGTGCAGATTATTTATTCATTATGTACATTGCTTTATAACATTTCAGATCTTCTAATCTATTCACTTGTATTAAATATAATTTTTAAAAACTCCTGTTGCATTGTTCCTAATTTTGTCATAAAGGTAGAGTGATTTCTCTTTTTAACTAAAATTAATGGTCATGATTTACTTGTAACACTTTCAGTGAACAGAAAACTTCCTGGACATGCTGTTTTTGTACCTTCTAAGTAAATTTCATTAACTCAGTATACATCTTATATGTAGCAAATGATAAGGGCCCCCCTGTCAGTGAACCCTGTATACCAACCTGTCTAGGCTATTAGAACACTGTTCATGTCACTGGACTGGAGGACGTGGGCTACAGAAGGGGCTGGGCGGTCTGCAGCTGGAGCGGCACAGCGATGCTGGGCTCATGGAAACTGGTTTGGCACCAGACTGTACCACTTTCTAGCAATGAGAATGGAACAAGTCGTTTTCATAATCCGCTTTTGGGGTGAGGATTTTATTGATTTCTAGTCTATAATATTGGGACAATAACACCTACCTCACATGGTTCCTTGAATACTAAGTAGAATATACCAACTACTTGGCACAGAGCTAAATATTTATAAGTCTTTGATAAATGATCACTGGTAGCAGTTGTTGTAATGCCCAGTGGTGAAAGCTAATGAAAAAGGAAGTCACCTAGTAAGATGTTGTCATTTTTTAATTTTTTGCCACAATGACATGGCAGCATCCTAATAAGGTGTATATGAGAACATCAAATGGATGTCATATTGTCTGGAAGTGTATATATTATGTTAATTATGGAATGGATTGTTTGTTGGTCTTAATATTGCCCAAACCTGTGGCATAATATCTTTAATTAACTCCATTATTTTTTTAAATTATTAGCGGGAAATGTTGATAACGGATTCTATCACACTTTGTGCTTTATGAGAACTATTACCCTATTTAGAGCCATCACAATCTTAAACTTAATTGCCTTTACTTACCAACAAAAAATAGATACCAGCTTATTTCTAGGGAGAGAGATTATTGTATCCCAAGGTATCATCTTGGATCAGTAAAATGACTTCTAAGCTATTTAATTCATTCAATGCATCAATGATTATTTTATTTCAAAGGACATGTTCTACATTTGACTTTTCAGATTTATGCAAGGTCACCTTTGCTCTCAATAAGCCATACATTGATTGCTGAACTTTAAAATGAAACCTTATTTGATTTATCAATTAAAAATAGGTCACACAGTTCTGGGAAAAGCTTGTCAAAAATAGCCATACTCAGGAATGCCAGAAGGCTGTATCCTTTTTAAAAATATATATATTTCCCGATCTATATATTATCGATATCAGCAGTTATAGAGAGGGGAACTTTTTTTACTTTATGATGCTAAAGCATATATTTCTAAAAGTAAATAAGTAAAAGTTCTTAATATCTAACAAAGAGGGGAGAAGAGCCATGACATAATGTTTACATTGGCCGGGCAGGCTAATTGTACTTGTAGTTAGAAAAGTAATGAGATCCAAAGAGTTGGCTGAGTTCTTTACTTACCAGCATGGTGACCTTGAACCTCTCTACCCTGGTAAAATCTGAGTTGATAGTACCCAACATAGTAACTCTGATTACCTCTCAGATTGTATTGGTCAAGTGAATTAATTTTATGACAGCATTTTAGAAATGCTAAAGTATTAAGCAAATGGAAATCATAGGAAATATATACAATATTAATTTGGAAATTGATCTCAATGATAATAAGTGACTTCCAAAAGAGGACAGAATTTTATCTCATAAAGTAATACCTAAACTTGCTGTACAGGGCAGCACAGTACACATCATTGGAAGATGGAGAGATTGCTCAGATCAGGAGAGGAAGATTATGGAATGCATTCTCTCACAGGGGAACTATATTTAGTTCCTTCCTCACTCCTGTCAAATATTGTTCTTCTTAATTCCCTCTGAGGCTTGAAAGTATTCATTAAGAGGCCAGCCTGAGGTTTGAAGGGGCAGAGGTGAAAAGGAACCAAAAAATAAATAAATGCATTTTCATGCTTACTTTTGTCCTCTCTTTCTTTCGAGATTCCAGGCTGTTTCCATGGAAATTCTAACTTGTTTTGCTTAAGCACTTATTCATTTTGGGTATTTGTTCTCAGTTGAATTTTAAAAGTCTAATAATGATTTATAGCTGGGTCATTTAAATTCCAGGCTTTGAAATCCAAATCGTAAATCAAAATGAGAAAATGGACAATACATATATAGGCACTTTAGAAAAAAAAATTTTTTAACATACTCCTTTTTTTTAAATATTTTATTTATTTATTTTTAGAGAGAGGGGACGGGAAGGAGAAAGACTGGGAGAGAAACAATGTGTGGTTGCTTCTCATGTGTCCCCTACTGGGGACCTGGCCTGCAACCCAGGCATGTGCCCTGACTGGGAATCGAACCAGCGACCCTTTGCTTCACAGGCCCGTGCTCAATCCACTGAGCTATACCAGCCAGGGCTAGAAATTTTAAATAAGGAAAATGGTATACATTGATGGCTTTGGTGTCATAAATTAGTTCTGTCTTAATGGCACAGTATTTGGTAATTCTTCACCAACTTCTTCAGAGAAAATGTCTATAAAGTCTCTTTCTCTCCGGTCAGTTGTCTCCTGGAAGATGAATTCCGTTGCTTTTTAAAAATCCAAGATGCTACCAATAAGGCTCATCATACATTTGAAATGACTTGGGAGGTGTGCATTGCTTTCCACTTTGCCACTGTTAGAGGAAACTCTGATTACATAATAACAGGGATTGAGTGCCAATCCTTATTTCTTCTCCTTTAATAGTTCCAGATAATGTGCTCATAAAAGGGCAAATATCTGAATCTGCCTTTCAGAATGCGTTTTGAATACAAAAACACAGTTTTGCCAAGTGGAAAGTTGTGTTTTAGCTCTGTTTAAACTATGAACATCTGACAGTCTCAACCACTTATGAACTTGTTTACCTGCCAAGTCCTCTGCCTCCTGGCTCTGCCATGTGTATGGCAGGTGATGGAAGGGATACGGCGAGTGACTTTGGAGAGTTTCGGGGTCTGCATCTCCATTCTACACTCACTTCATACATTTTGAAATCTGAGAAAAGAGGGATCTGAAAGGATGGAGAAGAAAATATGAAGAGGAGAGGCACTAAGGTCAGAATCATCTTCTAAAAGTAAGTGAAGGAGGATGAGATGACGGAGCGGGAGTCGCATGGGTGAGATCACCGGAGGCAAGGGCTTGCCTTGGAGTTGGTCACAGACGGGAGACAGGGAGAGCTGGCCAGCTGAGTGGCAGGAGATCTCATCTGGGGCAGCAATGTGGGGGGATCATTAAAAGACAGTAATTAGACATGTGTTTCTCTTCTGCCTTCTATTGTCAGTAAATAAAAGACATCCAGAAGAAAAGCTGAGGTTTTGAACGTGCAAAGGCTTAGACATCTTAGGAAATGGAGCACGTCCTTCGTAACTGAAAAATTTAGAAACAGACCATTGTGGTGCCTGTTAGGCTTAGAGGAGCTTCATCATGGACCCTGGACCTCCGGGGACAGGGACATGGACTTTTTTTCTTGTCCTATCTTACCTACTGTCACTTCCCATTTTAAGCAGACAAGTGAGTCCGAAGAGAGAAGGGAGAGATTACAGACCATGTATTTACCTTGCTACTCTGTTTACTTTCCTTCACCATTTGTGGCTGAAAACACAGGAGATCTGTGCTACTTCTTCCTCAACACTGGCCGCCTCCTGCTGATGGGCCTTTGGAAAAATAATGGAGAGTTTGTGAAGTGGTGCGAGGGAAGGGACCTACACCACTAACCACATACCATGTACCAAGTACGTGTATTTAATCTTCATAACAACATAAGGTGGTATCCCCGTTTTTCAGAAATAGAAGAGTACAAAGGCAGTAAGCAGCCTGCCCAAAGTCACAGGGTCAGCATGGGGAAGAACCAGGATCTCGAGATGGTCTGAAACCAAATCCTGTGTTGCACCACCTCACCATGCAGCTCCCTGGCTCTCCTCTTTCTAGTGAACCGTGTAAGCTTTCCCCAGGGTTCCTCAACAGAGCCACTGGTTCCCTGTCCTCAATTTCCTGTTACATCTGAGCAAAGCAACCACTGGATTAGTGGAGCGAAAATTCCTGCATGTAGGTGTGAATTATTGTGAAGAATGGAGATGGAAGATTCCAGAAGGGCTAAAGTGTTGCCCTGGACAAATTTAATTCATTCCCAGTCACAAGCGAATCCACTCTTTTGACCTTCAGAATAACATCTCATTGTACTTTTGGTACATGCTTATCTCTGGGGTACCACGTTAAAATTTTTTTCTAATGCCTATTTCCCACACTATGTCTACTGCCTTAGTAATATTTTCAAAGCATTCCATATGCTCTGTCATTGACCATGTTCAGCAATGTGCTTAGAATAAAACAATGCCTGATGGAAAGGTCATATACTGGGACAGTGTAACAGGGCGAATGTGAAGTTACAGCGGGTGTCTGAGGCCCCCTGAGAGCTCAGAGGAGAATCTCAGTAGGAGGGCTTGCCGCACAGATCCTGTGTTTGATGCTCTCCTGCAGGCCTTGCTTTCACTATTAAAGAATCATTTTGTATCACAGATCTTTGTTAGAAAAAGAATATTGGTAATAACGTTAAATTGAACACACTTCTCTTTACTTTAAATATCTAAATGTTTGGCTACTATTTACTGGGTGTGCATTTATGCCAGGAACTGCACACATTATCTTAAATCCTAGCAACCTCACAGTAGGCTTGGCATTATCTTCACGTGACAGAGAGGTTGGTAAGTCTGCCCAAAGGCACAACTGAAGGTAGTAGAACTGTGAGACGAAACCCAGGTCTGCCTGATGCCAAAGACTCACTGCCACTGGGTCATCCTACCAACATCTTTCTGTGTCACTAGCTATTGTCTCAGAAACTTTAAGGGAAGCTTAGTAAGTACGCCTTTGGTTCTAAAGACTCTAAGGTCAAACACAAATCTAAGGACCCTGAGGCAAGTTACATATACGTGATTAAGACCCTTCATGAAAGTCACAGAGCATAAATGTCCTCATGCTCATCTTCTTAATTTAATTTCTTCTGCCAACATTTGTTTAGTCGTAGTACTAAAGATTATAATGATTATCTGATCATCTTGACCTCCAGCTACTTGTGCCTTTATGGGAAAAATATTATACTAATAGCGCAATTTGCTATAATAAACTACTATTAAGTTAAATAAAAGTTTATCTCAGTTTGTGTCAGAGAATGTCAAATAATTGTAAGGTTTTAATGAACACTGCCAATTTTAATAATAATGACATTGCATTTAAATGCAGAATATAGTTATGAAAAGTATATGGTTCAAGTCATCTGCCATGAATAGCTTAACTGTCTCGAGGAAAACTGAGAGGCAACTGGGGAGAAAAGGGGAACTTGAAGACGTAAGGCCAGAAACAGGAGCCACAGCAGCTTGGGACTGGCTGAGTGAGAAGTACGCAGGGTCCTCACTTGGAGAGAGTTAGGAGGGCTGAAACCGACGGGTAAAAGGAGTCTCTGGGCCTGTCCCCTGAGCACACGTGTCGAATGTCTTCATGTCCCGGGCATACCAAGAATCTTGATAATTCATGCTTCTGTAACAGCTGCATGCCTTATCATCTTTGGCATATTTCTTCAGCGCACAAAGCCTCTTATCTCGCCAACAGTCTCTCCCTGGACTGCTGTCCCTTTCAGCTGCTTAGAGGCCACGTCCCTTAAATCTGCCAGCTGTCTTTCTTACCTCTCAGCCCTCGATTCCTTTATCTGTATATATTTTTTAATCTTTCCCAGCTGCCACTTTTGGCCCAGTGATTGTCTCTCAGCTTTCTCAGTATGAGGCATTTCAGCATGCTGATGTGGGGAAGGAACAGAACCATTACAACAATGCAGTGACCAAATTAGCCTTGAAATCTATCAAGAAAAATTTTTATCTCAGCTTTTGTACAACCTGCTCTCCTTGAACCAAGCTGTGCATTTCTGACAGGATGAGATACCCCAGAGGCTTGCACAAAGAAATGCAAGAGAGAGCTACAGGGTGTTTAATTGTCCAAAATAAGAGATTTCTCCCCTTAGAAGTGCAGATTCTCGGTGACTGCAGCCTTACTGAGTTTATGTAACACCCTCTCGGTTGGATAACATGTTAACTGGCATCCCACTATGTACAGAAATGAAAATGCTACAAGCTGGGAAGAAACTTAATTTCATATTGGAAACTATTATATTTGTCTTCAATTGCCTGCTGCCGATACCTCTAGTTGATTCTAAGCTTGTATAATCAATGTGATTGTCACTCCTCAGGGTAATTCTTTCAGTGGCTCGGTGGAGTTACCAGATTTTCTTAATGTGATGGATTCTGAGTGATTAAAAGAAACAGCATCATCTTAGTTTGCGGGGAATTTTTAATACTCCCCCAAGGACGTGCTTATTGATTTTGGAGAGAGGGGAAGAGCAGGAGAGAGGGAAAGAAATATCAATGAGAGAAAAACATTAATTGATGGACTCTTGTAAGCACCCCAGCCAGTGATCAAACCCACAACCCAGTCGTGTGCCCTGACCTGGAATCGAACCTGTGACCTTTCTGTTTATGAGATGATAATCCCACTAACTGAGCCACCTGGACAAGGCAGCAGGGGCAGATTTTTTAAAAACTATGTAATAAATGTTCAAGGACCTCTGCTAAGCAGAAAAGAACAACTTTCAAAATGCCACAATGCTAAGCACAGTTAGGAGTTCCTGGCTTGGCAATTCTCACTCTATTACCACTCAAGAAAATACCCAACAAGTACAACTGTCTTGAGTAATATTCTACTTCCCTTTGACATTAGCCAATAATGCTCCCTTCTATACTAACCCAGGAAATTAGAACAAATTTGTTAAAATGGCTTTGTGTTCCTACTATGTTATCAAGGTTATTATTCTGAAAATGATATGAACCTATATTGAAGGTAAATCTCTTAATTGCATAGAAACACACACCTGCTATGCTTTGAGTAAATGGGAACTTTTTATATTCTTAATTAAGTCCAGATTCTTCGGATGAGGAGAAAAATCACCAGGCAAGGTCTGTTCAAGCTGGGTTTGCTCATTTTGACTGCCTTCTGAGTCAGAATCGGTCACTGCATCTGAATGTGCTCTGAAGAACAGAAGCACCCCTATGTTCATTGCAGCGTTATTTACAATCGCCAAGATATGGAAGCAGCCCAAGTAGACAAATGGATATTAAACAACTATGGGACATTTACCCAGTGGAATACTACTTGGCTGTAAAAAAAAAGAAGAAGAAAGTTTTACGTTTGGTGACAGTATGAACGGGCCTGGAGAATATTATTCTGAGGGAAATAAGCCAGTCAGAGAAAGACAAGTACCATATGATTTCACTCATATGTGGAATCGAATGAACAAACTGAACTAACAAGGAAAATGGGGACAGACTCATAGACGGAGAGCAGATGACAGCTGGTGGGGGAGGGGATGGAGAGGAGGGATGAGCAAAAAGGAAAAAGGACTTACAGACACAGACAACAGCACATTGTCAACAGCACGTTGATTGCTGAGGGAGGTATAAAGAGATTAAATGGTAATGGACAAAAACACAATAAATATTAAATCAACAACGATTTATTATGAAATGTGAAAAATCAAAAACTAATAATGAAAAAGAAATCCACATTGGTTATAGTCTGCCAGAAAAAACTGCCAGACTGATACACACACACATCTCCAAGTTACAAAAGGTGAACTCCATCTAGCTATTACTAATTAGATAATAGTCCAGATCCTGATAGGGACAGTTTATGTTAGAAGACTAGAAGCTCTGTAACTGTGAATGAATGGACCAGACAAAGGATGTGGTGAACGGATGCCACAAAGTACGACTTAAAAACGAAAGCTGGCATTCCTTTTTACTTCTAGAATTGTTCTTAATCTTTCTTTTGTCCTACTAGTGTTCCATTTACCTGTCCTGTTACAGTGAGAGCAACACTTAAATCGAATCATTAGTGGGCAGGACTGGACATTTCCTATATATAAGGCATGTCAAATTCAGTATATGTTCACGGGATTTTTGCTTCTGTGTGACAGCCCCTACATGGCAGCTAATATTCCCTCGACATTATTAACTTTTACCAGATCTTTGGAAAAATGACTTTTAAAATCCATGATAGAGTAAAGTAGGAATAATGAAAATGGTAGAAGCTGATTTCTTAAAATTAAAATTTTCGCTCTTTTTATACATCATTTATCTTATAATTATTTCAGAAGGATTATTTGCAATGCTAATCATAAAATTTTAATCATTTTCATGATTTCAATCAGGTCAAGTTAGATACACCTAGAACATGCTTATAGATTTGTCAGACAGTTGATACAGACATGAATGCAAACATAAAAGCTATGGAAAGACTATAGGTTCATGCAAGTGCAACCAGAGCAAGGCAAAGTGTTCCACAAGGATGGCAAAGTGAAAATAATATACACCGTGGTGGTGTGAAGACTGGTAAATCTGAGCGAAGAGAAGCCTCGAACTACCCAACTATTTCACAATCTATTGAGGACTTACAGGCCATTCCAAAACAGCGATGGAAAATCAAAAATAACAATTTATTTATACTTGAGGATTGTGGGTCAGAAATTCAGAAGGGCACTGTGGGGACAGCCCTCCTCCACGGTATCTGCTCTACGATCAGCAGGTGTGACTCCAGTGGCTGAGGTGACTGGAATGCCTGGTGGATAAAACACCTGGGACTTGGAGGATCACTTCCAGGGTGGCGTTTCCAGCAGGAGAGTCTCAGGACTGTCTGACTTCTTACGCAACAGCTCAGAACTCCCACCAATAAGATGGAAGTGGCACGACCTCTCCTGGCCCAGCCTGAGAAGTTATGTAGCATCACTTCTGCCACATTCTATAGATGCCAGTTGAGTCATTAAAGCCAGACTCAGTGACAGGGGACTTAGACCTCCATCTCTTGATGGGAGGAATAAAAAGTATTTGGTGCCATGTTTTAAACTGCCATATTAACAAAAAATTTTAAAAGAAATATATTTACCTTTAAGGCTTTTTAAATACCAAGATCTAATTTGTAAAAAATAAGTTATCTTCCTCTTTCTGTGGCTGTATTTGCTAAGTTTTGAAATGTGGGAATCAGTGTGTCATCAGTGGCACAGCCCGAAGATACATCTGTGTAAGAGGTTACTTCTGACATATTATTGACTAGTTTCAGTAATAACCTAGAAATTCAGAAGTCAGTAGGATATGTGAAATAGTTAGTAGATACAATTTATCACCCAACTTTTTAAGACAGTGACACTTTTCTAAACCTGATAACCAACTTGCCAGTGGCTAAGATGTGGGTTCACATTCCTAGGGTTGGTATCTATACCACAGGAAAAATAGCCAGGTCTGAGGAGCGCAGAGTGAATCATAAGAATGAAGGGCAGGAGCCCACATCCCGAAGAAGTCCTCAGGCTATACAATTAGAAGGGAATTGGACCAGAGGGCCAAAGGTTGTAAAATTAATCCATGCCCCATCAGCAATCACCATCATGTGCTTGGGTAGTACTTTTATTTCTTTGTCTTTGGTTTCCTCACTTGTAAATAGTTTGGCTAGGCAACCTCAGAAGTCCCTTCCTTCCAGCTATAATAAAACTGTAATTTCAGTTCAAGTTCTTCCTAGTGTGTTTCTAACAGATCAGCAATTAACGCATGTATGGAAAGAAGAACAAAGTTGGAGGTATCATGTGATCTGATAACAAACTATACTACAAGGCCATAGTAATCAGCATAGGATTGGCATAAAAAGGGGCATACAGATCAATGGAACAGAATAGAGAGCCCAGAAATGAACCCATGCCTATATGGTTAATTAATATTTGACAAAAGAGGCAAGGACAGACAATGAGGTAAAGACAATCTATTCAGTAAATGGTGTTGAGAAAAGTGAATGGATGTATGCAAAAAAAAAAAATGAAACCAGACCACCAACTTACACCATACACAAGATAAGTTAACATGGATTCAAGACTTAAATGTAAATCTCGAAACCATAAAAATCCTAGAAGAAAGCATAGGCAGTAAAATCTTGGGCATTTCTCATGGCAATATTTTTTTCTGATATAACACCTCAGGCAAGGGAAAAAAATAGGACTACGTCAAACTAAAAAGCTTTTGCACAGCAAAGGAAGCCATCTGAATGGGAGAACACATCCACTAATACATCTGAAAAAGGGCCCATATGAAAATTTTACAAAAAACTTATACAACTCATTACCAAGAAAGCAAACAATCCAGTTTAAAAATAGGCAGAGGACATGAATAGACACTTCTCCAAAGAGGGCATACAGATGGCCAATAGACATATGAAAAGATGATCAATGTCACTAATCACCAGAGAAATGCAAATTAAAACCACATTAAGATGTCACTTCACATTTGTCAGAATGGCTGTCATCAATAAATCAAGAAACAATAAGTGGCCCTGGCTGGTGTAGCTCAGTGGATTGAGCGTGGGCTGTGAACCAAAGGGTCTCGGTTCAATTCCCAGTCAGGGCATATGCCTGGGTTGCAGGCCAGGTCCCCAGTGGAGGCCATGTAAGAGGCAACCACACATTGATGTTTCTCTCCCTCTTTTTCTCCTTCCCTTTCCCTCTCTCTAAAAAGAAAGAAATAAAATATTTTAAAGAAACAGTAAGTGTTAGTGAAGATGTGGAGTAACGGGAACCTTCACACACCGTTGGTGGGAGTGCAGATTGGTGCAGCCACTGTGAAAAACAGTACGGAGTTTCCTCAAAAAATGAAATGGAACTGCCTTATGACCCAGTGATTCCACTTCTGAGAATATATTTGAAGAAACCCAAAACACTAATTTGAAAAACTGTATGCACCCCTATATTTATTGCAGCATTATTTACAATAACCAAGATTTGGAAACAGCCTAAGTGTCCAACAGCAGATGAGTGGATAAAAAAGCTGTGGTACATTTATGCAATGGAATACTACTCAGCTGTAAAAAAGAAAGAAATCCTACCTTTTGCTACAGCATAGATGGACCTAGAGAGTGTTATGCTAAATGAAATAAGCCAGTCCGAGAAAGAAAAATACCATATGATTTCACTTATATGTGGAATCTAATGAACAAAGTAAACTGACGAACAAAATAGAAACATACTCATCGATACAGAGAACAGACTTACAGCTGTCAGAAGGGATAGGACTGGGAGACTGGGTGAAAAGATTAGGTGGAAAATAAATAAATAAATAAAAGCAGACACAGACAACAGTGTGGCGATGACTGAAGGGAAACGAGTAGGGGCGTTGAAATGAGTGAAGGAGGTAAAGGGGGAATGAACGACGATGGAAGGAGACTTGACTTGGAAAGGATGAGTGCATGACGCAGTTTACAGATGATGCATTATAGAACTGTATACCTGAAATCTGTATAATTTTATTAACCAGTGCCACTCCAATAATTCAATAAAGAGTTTCTTAAAGTATGTGTGAAATAAAGACAGGAAAAATAATTCAACAAGCAATCCTTTGATAACCCACTTTATCTTCTAGTATTTAGCATATTTCCGTGCATTTTTATGAGCAATAAAATGCCTAAACTAAAACAAGAAAGAGATGAGGAAGAGCTTGAAGAGAAGGTACTTTGGTACAAATAAGTTACAATTCAGATTCTGGGTCCAGAGAGAGCTTCCCTGTCCACTTGAGAGATGTCCAGTAATGATGTCTATCTAGGGCAATGACAACAATTGCCAGTGCCCCTCCCCCCTCCTTTCTTTGTTTACTCAGCCAAGAAAAGGTGATCTTCCTTTTAGATGTAGCTTGATTGACAGCCACCCTCACGCTGCCTTGGGCAAGTATGCATGTGGGCTGACAGGAGGGGACATCTGTGCCTACTGAAGGGAAGCTGAAGAGCTGTGTCCTATTTGTCCAAGGTGACAGGGGCTTGCCTAACAGTGAGATCCATCAATAATCCATGGCCCCGTGGAGAAAAAAACCCTATTAATAAGACATGTTGTTGTTTGTAGAAGACAGCGCCAACGATGCCCTCGTTCCAGGGAAATAGAATATGCTCGGAGTGAGGCAGCAGTCCCTGAACTTTCCAGTTACGTCACCAGATAGCTTAGATCAGAAGCAATTTTAGAAGACACATTCAACATACGACTCTCCTTTTGGCCAGCCTAAATTGTTAGGGTCAAAGTCTGGTCATAAACACACTCGACCGATTTGTGAACTACACCTCAGTAAGAAGGAAACAAAGAAGGAAGGGAGGAAGGAAAGAAGGAAAGAAGAAGGATGGAAAGAAGGCCAGAAGTTTGTTTGCTTGCCTTCAAGACTGATCAAGAACACAGAGTTATTTTGGAGCCTTAGGGTTTATATCAAGTCACTGTTTAAGTATAAAAATGTTATCTGGATGGTTTTAAATTCAAAACGGAAGGCCGAAAATCAACAGAATTCCCAAACCTATTTTTTATTCCATTTAAAGCCCACATTCTTCTATGTCTTTCTAGTTCTACTTTATGGTAACATTTAATTATTAATCCTTCCTTATTTTAAGGTTCTAATTTAAGAGTGCATTAATAGATTGCTCAGTATAGAGTTTGCCAAAATTATGGCCGCACAAGGTCATTAATGTGTGATAGCAAGGAGCATGAAGTTGGAAGCAGACATACCTGGTACTGAGACTGGGCTCCGCCAGTTGCCAACAGAGCGACCTGAAGCAATCCCTCTCTAAGTCTGTATTCCTCCTCTCTAAGAGGGGATGGTGCACCAAAAAGGACAACAATGTAAAGCAGAGAACAAGACAAGGGGTAAGCACTCAAAAAACGGTTAGGTACTTTAATTTGTGGTTTTCTTAATTATTCACCTGACAAATACTTCTTGTGTTTCATATGAATTAGGCATTGTTTTAGGCAATGGGGACGTAAAAGTAGAAAAACAGTTTTGCTACTCATGGAGCTTACATTCTAGGAAAAGGGGAGACCAAAATAAACAAAAGTAAATATACTTTTCCTGTAGGTGAAAAGTAATGATAAAGAATAAAGAAGGAAACTGGATTGACATGCTAAGGCCCTGAGGCAGGAATGTGTCTAGTGCATTCAGTGAAGAGCAAGGAAGAAAGTGCAGCCAGAATGGAGAAAGTAAATTGTGCTGCTATGAACATAGAGGTGCTTAGGTTCTTTTGAATTGGTGTTTCAGGGCTCGTAGGGTATAATCCCAGCAGTGGAATTGCTGGGTCAAAAGGTAGCTCCATTTTTTTAGTTTTCTGAGGAAATTCCCTACTGTTTCCACAGTGGCTGCACCAGTCTACATTCCTGCCAACAGTGCACTAGGGTCCCCTTTTCTCCACATCCTCTTCAGCACAGTTGTTTGTTGATTTGTTTACAATGGCCATTCTCACCGGCGTGTAGTGGTATCTCATACGCAATAGAAAGAAAGGAGCTCCTACCTTTTGCCACAGCATGGATGGAACTGGAGAGCATTATGCTAAGTGAAATAAGCCAGGTGGTGAAGGAAAAAATACCATATGATCTCACCTTTAACTGGAACCTAATCAACAAAAGAAACAAACAAGCAAAATATAACCAGAGACATTGAAATTAAGAACAATCTGACAGTAACCAGACAGAAAGTGGGAAGGGATAATAGGAGGAAGGGTTTTCAGGAACAACTATGAAGAACACATGGACAAAACCAAGTCGGGGGTGGGGATGAATTCAGGGAAGAGAGGTAGGGATGGCTGGGGTGGGGGGAAAGTGCAGGCAGCTGTACTTGAACAACAATAAAAAATTTAAAACTTTTTTAATTAAAAAAAGAATGGAGAAAGTAAGAGGAAAGTCATGAGAAATGAGGTCAGGGAGGTGAAGGGAGCACCCAGAACATGGGAAACTTGATGACTTTGGATTTGACCAGAGGGATGACAGGGAGCCACTGACAGGCTCTGAGCCCAGGAGAACCAATGACAGTGTTTCAGGAGGTTGACCCTACCATCTGTGTGAAAGACAGACTCCAGAGCGGCAAACAGAAACACAGAAACCAGTTAATAGACTGTCATAATCATCTACACAAGAGAAGACAGCAGTTTGCACTAGGATGGTCATAGCGAAGGGATAGGAAGAGGTCATATTTTGTGTATATTTTAATTAAAGAACCAACACAGCTTGTAGATAAATAAACTGTGGGGTTTGTGAAACAGACAGTAATCAAGGACAACTCCAAGGTGTGGCCTGAGTAACAAGCAGATAGAATGGGGTTGTTACCAGCAGGAAGGCAGAGGCAAACAGTGACAAAGTTGACAATGTGAGGTGAGGGTAAGAGAGAAAGGAAGACTTTTGATTTGGACATACTAAGTTTGAATTGTCTATTAAATATCCAAGAGAAGATGTCAAGTAAGCACTAGGCAATTTGATACAGCAGTCTAGAGTTTAGCAGAAATGTCAGGGCCTGAGATAAAGCTGTGAGAACTATTGTAATCATTAGAGTATTCACCAATCTTTCTAAGTCCATGGTAGGACTGTACTTCCTGCCCCTTTAAAGTTAGATGTAGACATGCGACTTGATGCAGCCAATAAAATGAGAGCAGAAGGATTACGTCACTTCAGGCAGAAGCTTTAAGAGTTCCTTTTTTTAACCTAGGTGATTGTGGTTGTTTGTGTTAACTTGGGAGCGTCCCTGAGTGGCCACATTTAGCAGATGCCCCTGCTGGTTCACGATGGCAATTTAGAGTGAAAGAGAAATGAATCTTTTTTGTTTTAAAACACTGAGATTCGAGGGTAGCAGAAAAATCTAGACTATTCTGACAACTGTGTATGAGATAAATACGGACTTAAATCAATGGAACTGGGTAAGATCACCTGCAATGCAAGTGTTCATGATACTGGGAAGGGGGTTGAGGGCTGAGCCCTGCAGCGTCCCAACACCGAGAGGTAAGGAAGGAAGGGAAGTCCCAGGAAGGAGACTGAGAAGGAGCAGCTGCCAAGGAAAATTAAGAGGTCACATGAAGAAAATGCCTCAGAAAAAGGCAGTAATCAATTGTGTCAAGTGATACTGATGAACTAAGGAAGGTGAAAATTAGGAAATGGGTACCGGATTTGTCAACATGGAGATTATTATTGGTAACTTTGACAAGAGAGATTTTGCGAGAAGTGGGAAGCAAAAGTCTGCTTGTGTTGGGTAAGTCTGCTTGGAATGAATGTGATAATAGGAACGGGGATGACAAGTATAGACTACAAACAAGACAGGCGAAAAACTTTCTGTTAAGTGAAGCAAAAAATGGAAGGGGTCAAAGTAGGATGTTTTTAAGACAGAAGATTATAGGAATAAAAGGAATTACCCAGTAGAGAGGAAAATATTAATGCTGCAGGAGAACAATGGCATCGATAGGCAGTGGGGGCGATCTAACATTCAAATGGAGAGGCTGGAGTGTGCGCATTCATCCATGGAGAGGGAAGACAAATTTTTCGAGCATGGGTGCAGATCGGGTGGGAGGTGTGGTGGTGGCAAGGTTATTCAAGTTCTCTTGGTTTGTTCCATTTTTTTCAATGAAATTAGAAGACAGTCACTAGCTAAGTAAGAGTCAGGATGGTGAAGGTAACAAGAGTTTCCAAGGTTCTGCGTGTTGTGGCTGCTCTCGGCCAAACCCCCTGACCTCATCTCCTACCACCTTCCCCTTACTTTCTCTACGTTAGCTACACTTCCTTCTTTGTTCTTCCTTGAACACACCAAGTACTCTCCTGCCACAGACCTGGCATGGGCAGCTCTCCGTGCCTGGAATGATCTTCCCTTGAATGTCCACATAGTGTACTCACTTATAGCCTCCTGTTTCCCACTGAAATGTTATTTTATCAGAGAAACTTCATAGACTAGCCAATAAAAACACAATCCCCTCCTTCCTACCTCTATCACTTTCTATTCCTTTTAGTATATTTTATTCCCTGTTATTATGTCTATCACCTATCTGAAAAGTGTATTTGTTTTTTTTTTACTTATTTATTTTTTGTCTGCCTGCCCCCAGAATTTAAGCTCCAGGAGAACCAACACTTCATCTTTTGAGGAGAGAGCAGAAGTCTCACGTAAGAGTCTAGGAGAGGGAGAGACCTAAGGAAAAAGAGCAGGACTATCAGGCAGCTCTCAAGGCCTACTAAGGTTAATGGTCATAAACTTAAAGCTCTGTGTCTTTTAAATATATGCCAATATTTAGAATTGTCTTGGTTTTCTTTTTTTAACCTGGAAAAAATTCCACTTTAGAGCAAACAGGAGAGGTAAAAAAAAAAAAAGAACAAGAAAAATTTAAAAGGAAAAACCTTGAGATTCTTAATGAAATGCTTTGGGTTGTCATTCAAATGGAGTTGCAAAAAGTATTCCAAGACCTCCAAAGCCTGACACTACAATTAACTCCGTTGTTCCCCATGCGCCTTTTCACATCCATGTCTCCCGTCTCCTATCAGGCACTACTATTTTCGTTTTAGGAAATTCAAACAAGGGGTCTGGACTGGAAAGAGGATTTTTCATTCTCACTACAAAAAGCTGAACAACGGGGGGTGGGGGGGCACCTTTATAGATTTTTGAGTCTTTCTATGTAAAGCTGAGAGTTTGATTTGAACCTTTTAAGGTGGAGTCAATTTAGAGACGGGGCAGTCTTTGTTTATAATATGTATAATTTATGCACAAGTTTAGTTTTGCAAGAATATCTCTGGTTAGATGCCACTCTGTTTCAGGTCATCTTCACTTTGGGCCCCAGGATAGGGCTGTCAGGAACAGAGGGCAATGTGTGGCAAAACACAACGTGCTCTTAAACATTTGCATGGGCGTGACACACATCACTTCCCATACTCCACTGGCCGAAGCAAGCCTTGTGGCTAAGCATGGTTTCAATGGGTTGGGGAAGTACAATCTTCTCCCAGGAAAGGCAAGGAGATATGGGTAAACAGTAGTGCAGTCTACTGCCAGGGAAGCATCTCCTGGCCTTTCCAGCTAGAGTTCATCACTACTTCCTCTGTTTCACCTCTAGAACTCTGTATGCTTCTATTATTACAGAGAGTATTATAACTGTTTGTATAACTTCCTCCCCAACTAAACCAGGGAGTCTTTGTGAAGATCGGAACTATCTTTATTGTCTTGTCGCTTACCCAGTGCCTGGAACATAGTAGATGCACTGTTGAATAAAACAAAATAACCTTGCAGTGATTGGTTAGGGGTGGAAGGGGTGAATATAACTGGATAGATAGGATCAGATTGAGGTAAAACAGAGTACCGTATTTGAGTGTATGTGTTGGTGTGTGGTGTAAATAAATAAGCCTGAATGGAATATAGCACAAAGCAAAATTACCCTAGCAAGGACCTTGAATGCAGAAATCTGTTTGCTCAATAATGAGTCTACTGGTGAGAAAATTAAAGCCTAAGCAGAAGAGATAACTGGTCCCATAGCAGAAACAGAGTTGGTGAGGAGACCAGGTCTCCCCTTTCCTAGTTTGGCTCTCTGTCTGTCATAGCCTGAAGCACCTGTAAGAAAAAACACTATGACCATGATAACCTCCTAGGTATTTAAATATTTATAAAGTACATATTCAAGGTAAAATTTAAAATACTGAAACAGAATACGTAAAATTCACCCTCCCCATACCTTGTTTCCACTCCACCTCTGGACCAGTAACCACTCTTGACACCAGCTTATGTATCTTCCAAAAATTTCCCATCCATGCACAGGCGTATAAATGCAATTGTATTTTTACACAAATTGTACAATATGCATGCCATTTGCTTTTTTTTAACTTAACGATATGTTCTGAAACCCTTAGCATCAGTCTATGTGAATCTATACCCTTGTTTAATGGTTACATCATATTCCATTGTAAATACCACAATTGATATAAGCAGCTAGCTATTGTATACATTTAAAGATTTCATATCTTTTAATATAAATGATGCAGTATACCACATCTGTGCTCATGACTCCCTAATTGACATCTCAAGCCCTGGAGTCTTCCTCAAATTCTTATACTATTTATCTACTTGGTATCTTTAATGTTTAATAGATATAAAAACTCGTATTTCCTTAAACATATTAAACATTAAACACATTCTGTGTGATAATTCAAATACTCTTTCTGAGATCTGTTCTTTCTGCTGGTTCTCACTCATGGCCTCTTATTTTCCTTATGTTCTAAGTGATTTTTTATTGTGAGCTCATTATTCTTAAAGCGTTATCTAAGGGAATCCTTTGAGCCTCGGTTGAGCTAGCGTTCTTCTTGCATTTGTTTCTCCCTGTTGCCTTATCAGCACTACTGACATAGGACCATTTAAATTAAATTCCTCCTTTGGGATACTATGAATTATTTTTTGCTGTCCATAGGCCATCAATGTCAAAAAAAGCATATTTTTGTGCTTTCTCTTTCTTTTCTTCTTCTATTACTTTATTATGAAAACTTTCATTTTACTACATTTATTTTATCACATATCTACCTATGTATTCACCCCATTATCTATCCACCATTCCATCGTGTTTTTGATGCATTTGAAAGTACACACCATCCCTAAGCACTTTAGTATACATATATATTATTAACTGAGTTAATATTTGTTTATAGTTCTTTTGTTTTAAAGGATAAAATTGAAGTGATAAAATTCTGTGTTATGTCTTAATACCAAGATACAGAACAGGAACATAACACCAGAAAGGTTTTCCACGCCTCTTCCCAGTCAGTCCATGTCCCCTGCTGCCGACCCTGGAGGTATTAGTTGTTCTTATTTTTCCTCCTTAAATTAGTTTAGCTTCTTCTATAATTTCAGGTAAATAAAAACATGTAGTTTGTGCTCTTTCATGGGAGGTTACTTTCACTTAGCATAACATTTTTCAGATTTATCTACATTGTTAAGTGTATCGGTATTCTGCTCCTTTTTATTACTGGCTGATGTTCTATTGTATACATATAACCCAATTTGTTTATCCATTCTTGCGTTGATGTGCACTTGGGCTCTGTCCAGTGTGGGGCTATTGCAAATAAAGTTTCCATGAATATTCCCATGCAAGTCATTTCCATACAAGTGTCTTGGTTAGACCGTAGGGGTAGAATTGTTGGGTCAGAGAGTAGGATTATGTTCAGTTTCATAACAAATTTCCAGACCATCTTCTAAATTGGTTATATGACTTTTCACTCCCATCAACATTCTCTTTCTGCCTTGTGATTTTATTTTTTGTTAGTGCTTTAAGAGCCATCCTTTTAGGGTCTGAGCATTCTGAGGGGGTTTCTTATTACACTCCCAGCCTGGATGGGACTTAGTCTTCATCTCCTTCTCTGTGCTCTGAATATCAATCAAAACAGAGATCACAGTTCACGAGAGCTGAGGAAACTGTCTTAGGAAAACAGTCAGTTTCAGGGATATACGTCTAGGATCCCTGTTTTTATTTCTTTTTAGCATCTGCAAATTCCATACTTGTTTGCAAGATCTTTAAAGCATTAAAAATATAAAATTATCTAGAACTTTTAGTTGTTTTTAATGGGAGAGATTCATTACTCATTTTAATGGATTTATATTTAGCTAGAAAATCTAGTCTGTTAGGCTAACATAATTTGAAGTCTTCAGAATATACTTTTTAAAATGTAAATCAGATCATATTATAGCTCTGATTAAAATTTTTCAATGGCTTCATATGGCACTTAGAACTTCAACCTCCTAGTTTGACTTTGCAGGCCCTACATGATATAACCTGTGTTTGCAACGATGATTTCATAAGACATTATGCTCTTGCTGTAATGGCCTTCTTTCTAGTCCTCAAAAGTGCAGCTTTTCTCTGTCTTAGGTCCCACTGAATTCTCCCCCTGGCTGCCTCTTTCTCACCTTTAAAATCTCAAATTGCCCCTGACTTTGCCATCTGGAGTAGCACCCTCACTACCAATCTGTTTTTATTCCAACAGCCTATGTTATTTTCTCACAGCTCTTATCACCACAAAAA
>PVKM010002174.1:0-67629 GCA_004027735.1 Carollia perspicillata | reverse complement strand
AAGAAAAGCCCCACTAACCTCTTCTGTAAAGCAATAAGGCCGCGGGCAGCCGGCAGCAGAACAGGCTGAGGAAGTATAGGCTCAGGCTGCCCAAGTGACTCACAAGAAGCTATTTTCGGAAACCCGCGCTTCCTAACCCCAGGAGAAACCCTGACTCCGATAGGCAGACCCGCAGAACACAGGTCGGCCTTGGCCCAGGCGTGGAGGCTTCCTAGTCCCGTTTCTTAGGGGCATGTACACTGGAGAGTCCTAAAATTGGTACAGATCGCTACTACAATTAAAACAAAATGTAAATTCTAAAGAATGCGGCACACAGTTCACGCAAAGACATGCTGGGAAAGTGCAGAAGAAAGGGCCAAACTTCGCAGCTGGTCAAAGACTACGATTCCCAGCATTCAATACAGTGTACCCTTAGTAGGCTGCATGACGGGAACTATAATTACTCACAACGCCCCCCCTTCACCCCTCCCCTCCCCACACACACCATCTAAGAGCACTCCGAGGATATTCAGCCTCTCACGTGTGTCTCTTTTCCGAGATGCACTGACAAACAGAAAGCTGACTAAGAAAGGTCGCACTGGAATTCTCGCAACTTGACTCCACGTGCAAACAGCCAGGTGAAGATCGCGTTGCCATGGCTACCGTTCCCCTGGTCACGGAATAAACGCGCTCTAGGATCCGGAAGTAGTACCTCTGCGACCTCTCCAAAAAGAGGAATGTGTTCTGAGCTGACGTTTATTGGACGGTTTCCCACGAAGGCCAAAGCTTCCCAGGCAAAGGGGCGGACCCGGGTGAGGGGCCCGCGGAGCTATTTGATTGGAGATAGAGGCTGCGGGTGACCAATCGGGAGGAGCCACGCTTCGGGCATTGGGCACCGCACCTGGACAGCTCCGATTGGTGAACTGAGGTCCCCCCCTCGAATCTCCATTGGGTACCGAGAGTGCGTGGTGCGGCACGATTGGTGGGTTCGTGTTTCCCGTCCTCCGCCCTCGAGAAGTGGGGTGAAAAGCGGCCGTACTTGCTTGGGGTAGTGGGCGGACCGCGCGGCGTGAGGTGTAAAGATCTGAACCCAGGGGTGGCGGGACCGAGGCGGCTCCTGCAATCAAAAGGGACTTGGGACTCGTCGGCCGCGCGACATGAGGGCCCTGTGGGTGCTGGGCCTCTGCTGCGTACTGCTGACCTTCGGTGAGTGATCCGGGAGGAGCGGGGACTCCGGACGCCCCCCCTCATCAAGCGCGGCCTCTTCTCGAAGGTTCTTGTGCCGTTGATCTTGCGAGTGGGATAAAGTAACGGAGCCTGAGATGGCCAGGAGGACCATCGCCTTTCCTCAAAAGAGGCTATGGGGGTTTCGTTTACTGTTCCTCCTCTGGAAGGGAAAAAGAGAACGGAGTTATTTAAATCCCTCATTGATCTCCTAGTATCCGCGTCTGGAGGTGGGGCCTCTGTCGAGCTCTCGCTACCCCGAGAGCATTGAGGGTGGCCTGGTCGCAAGGACTTTTTGCAGATGCCTCAACCTTTGGCCATTAGAACTTGAGGGCTCCCGCCCCCCACGTCTGCCGATTCCTGGCGAACGTGCGTTTCCTTTCTTAGATGCCGGTGTGAGGAGCGTGGGGCCCTGGATCACAGCAAAGGCACTGCCGCGTGTATGATTACATTTGCGCTCCAGCTCCTTAACGACTCACAGTCTCTTAACATCTCTTCCCCTTCTTGGGTCCCTGGGCCCAATTTCAGTTCCCCTCGCCAGAGGTTACACAAAATCCTATTTGTATTCTGGCCTCTGATTTTAAAGGCCTGAGTTTTGGCATGGTCAATTTGGAGGCCTTATCTTGGCCTGCGCACAACACGTGAATGGGGCAGGGGCCTGGTATCAAATTTGCTAAATGTTATAAAGGATCGGGGCCGGCTCTTTAAAAGTGATGATTGCCTCCGTATTTCAGAATCTACTGGGGAACGAACCTCTGTCTGAACTTAAATAAGAAATAGGCAGACTTGTTTTACATTGGCTGTTTAAACCAGTGGATTCCTTCTCCCATCCCCATCTCCTATATATACCAACTGAATTCACAACCCCTACCCATTGCCCTGTTTATTTTCCTTCTGAGAAATACACGAAGCAATGGGGTTTTAAGAGGGTTTCATTGTTAAATCTTCCTCCAGGGTCGGTCCGAGCTGATGATGAAGTCGATGTGGATGGCACAGTAGAAGAGGACCTGGGTAAAAGTAGAGAAGGCTCAAGGACAGATGATGAAGTAGTACAGAGGTTTGTGTTCGTTTAAAACTGTGATGATAAGCCCTCTAAACACTGGAATACAGTGCCTTCGTTTGTATCTCCAAAAGCCCAGACAAAGTGAATTTAAATAGCTAAATTTAAATAGCTAAAAAATGGTCAGAGAAAATGTAGCAAGTGTGTGCACACGGAAGTGTCTCCTAACTTGTCCCTAAGAATGGTCAAACTTGAATGAATTTCTTTGAAAACTATTTTGGTAACTATGTTGCAGAATACTAGCACTGTAACCTTCTTAAGACTTTAGAAAATACTTAGTTGAACAATGTTTTAAAATTTGGCCTTTTGGGACTTAGTTTTGTAGACCTGTAGAGCTTCCTGGGCAAAGAGGAAGGAGGTTCCACATGTGAGGGAACATAAACAAATATGACTGCTTTTTAGTGAAAGGAAAGTTGGGTTTATTTTTCTGACAAAGTTAAGAACTGAGTGTTTGCAATGTGGTGTTAAAGGTAACCTACTACTGTGGTACAATAACAATGAGATGGTAGATTAGTAATATTGTATAAACGTCTCCATTTTACCCTTTTAACCCTTAAGACCACCTTAAAACACCACTGTGCTCTCATCACAGATCCTGTATTTTTAGAGGGAACTAAGAGACTCAATATTTATCAAATTTACTTTCTCAGAGAAGAAGAAGCTATTCAGTTGGATGGATTAAATGCATCCCAAATAAGAGAACTTAGAGAGAAATCAGAAAAGTTTGCCTTCCAAGCTGAAGTAAACAGAATGATGAAACTTATCATCAATTCATTGTATAAAAATAAGGAGGTAAGCAACATGTAGCTAGGATAATTTTTTTCTCTGTATGGTAGCATACTTGTTTACTTTCATATTTCATAGTAAATGTACTTAAATAGTAATTCCAAATAAGTAGTATGTGAAGTTTAAATACCCAGGACTACATGTACAAGAATTGCTGCTAGATACTGTGTGTGCTGTGTGATGGTGGGTGCGGACTGTTAGACATTCTCCCTTCGCTTTCCTTTCCCCTCCATGTATGTTCATGGCCTGCTAACCAGTTGAGAGTCTTCAAGGACCAGAAAGAACAAGCTTATATTGCTTACCTAAAGATCACCAGTAGATTGGTGTTACTGCTCATACCAGTTCAGGCATCCTTTCTGGTTGCTGTAGTCTTTTGTGTAAAGAGCTATACCTCCTTTACCAAGAGAGTTAAGCCACCTCTTTACCATAAAATGCTTTTTTTCAGAGTGCAGAGGAGAAATAAAATGAGTTTGACATTAAATTTCATGTCTTGTGTTATCTTGAGGCTAATCTAACAGCATTTAATCTGGCTTCCAACTAGATTTTCCTGAGAGAGCTGATTTCAAATGCTTCTGACGCTTTAGATAAGATAAGGCTAATATCACTGACTGATGAGAATGCTCTTTCTGGAAATGAGGAACTAACTGTCAAAATTAAGGTAAGCCTAAAACAATTTTCTTCTTCTTTTAAAATAAAAAGAATCCTTAGCGATAAGAATTCACATCTGTAAAGGGAAACAAGTTACCCTGCAGTGACAAAGAACCCCCCCAAGTCTCAGGGAGTCCATCAGAGGTCAGCAAAATATGGCCTGTGGGCCAAATCCAACCTGCTGTCTGTTTTTGTAAGTCAGGTTTTATCGGAACATTGCCACACCTGCTTGTATATTATCTGTGACTGTTTTCGTGCTGCATGCCAGAGTTGAGTAGCTGTGACAGAGACCATATGACCCCAAAAGCCTGTTTACTCCCTGGCGGTTTTACAAGAACAGTTTGCCACCCTCTGGCTTAAATCAATCACAGGCTATCTGTGGCCTCTACTTTGTATCATCCTAACTCCAGGCCACAGATTGATAGAGCAGCCACCACCTGAAGTGCCGCTGGTTGCCATGGTGTAGAGCGCGAGCTTGGAGGGTCTTACATCAATTAAAGGCTCCATCCTGAAAGTCACATCTTACTTGCAACTTATTGACCAAAACTAGTGATATGACCTCCCCAACCATAAATGGAGGGAAGAAGCATATTCCCATTATGTTTCTGGACGGCAGAGAGTTGGGAACAGTGATGAAGAACATTGACCTCCACAGGTTCCATACACAGAAGTGATTCAAGCTTTGAATTTTTGTTTTCTTTCAAAGAAATAGACAAAACACAAAATTTTATTTTTCTTGAATATTTTCCTCAAAACCAACTTGTTTGGTTTCGTCTGTCTCTGCCCTCTTCCTTTTGATACTTTCTCACATACACTGAACTTAAGATTATGCTCTCTATAAAGAACGATGCTTGTACTTACCATGTGCATTTTCTGAGAAGGCCATAAAATACTCTATAGAGGGAAACACCACAATTCACACTGGAATTGATGTTGTCCAAAGCTGGGAGTTTTTCAACATACAGCTCAGTATTCACTTATGATACCATGAGTAGAAAGCAAATACAACTATCTTGTTTTTGTCTTTCCTTCAGTGTGACAAGGAGAAGAACCTGCTACATGTCACAGACACTGGTGTGGGAATGACCAGGGAAGAGTTGGTTAAAAACCTTGGTACCATAGCCAAATCTGGGACAAGCGAGTTTTTAAACAGAATGACCGAGGCACAAGAAGATGGCCAGTCAACTTCTGAATTGATTGGCCAGTTTGGTGTTGGTTTCTATTCTGCCTTCCTAGTAGCAGATAAGGTCATTGTCACATCAAAACACAACAACGACACCCAACACATCTGGGAATCCGACTCCAATGAATTTTCTGTAATTGCTGATCCAAGAGGAAACACTCTAGGACGGGGAACGACAATTACGTGAGTGTTACTAGCTCTTCGTGATAATTAGCAGTGGGAGTAAGGATCTTGACTGTCCAGTTTGGGCTCTCTGAGCAAATGCCTTATTCTGGGTTTTAATTTCCTTGCCTATAAAATGAGGAGGTTGAGTTGTTCTCATCAGTTGAAGAAGGTTTTCTGGATTTGCTAAGGGCCAGACACCCAGAGTTAATGATGGCTGCCGTGCATAGGGGACGCAATAAGTAGGCAAAGTTAGCTCTCCCCAGGGAGAAAGCTAAGTGGAGGCCTCCCAGAGAAGCAAGACTTAGAAGGGTGGTCGGTCTGTGGAGCATCACAGATAAAGGCGTGGAGGAACAGCATGGTCACAGGATTAGTTTTCCAGAGGAGGGCAGGATTGGATGCGAGGAGACTATGGGTGGCAATTGAAAATATTTGCCACCCGAGTAGGAAAGAAGCATATGTCTATCATTTTGACTAATTTCCTTCATCCCAAAAGGTAACATTTCCTGTTTCCGTGGTCAGAGATGTTCCTTTAACAAAGGCTAATTAGTGGACTGCATTTTAGTTCTTTACCAGTATATTCATCCCAGTTTACCCTTCCCTGCTTTGTTACGAACGTTGACATCTCCCAGTCTCCTCAGGAGGCCTCACTAATAGTCATACTGCAGTGCCCTCTCTCATTAGGTGTTAGAGAGTAGGTAAATCACGGCTCTTAACTAGAAAGAGAAAGAAAATGACATCCCAGGAGGTGCTGCTGTTTTAGGGTGTGAGAGACAGGCAGGACTACCTAGAAGTAAGCTTTATGAAAGCAAATGTCTTGTTGACTGCCCCGTTCCCAGGGCCTAACACTTGACTGGCATATATTTGTATGAATGAATAGGTGTCAGGACAGTTTTATGCAGGCAGTGTGGATGTTTGATAAGTGAGCGAAACTTTACAAAAGGTTCGGCTTTCCCTGGGCAAAACTGCCTTCTTTTCTTCAAGTCTTCCTGCCCTACCATTCACTCAGCAGACTCACTCGAGTGCCTTTTGTGTGTCGGGGTGTAAGGCCACAGTGGAGAATAAAACAGATGCATTCCCTGCTTTCACGTGCACATTCTAGTAAGGGGAAAAAACATTAAGTCATTTCAGAGAGGCAAGTGCAGGAAAGGCCAGAAGGCTTTTCTGAAGTAGTGATGAGTTCAGATGTTCCGGGCAGCATGTTGAAAGTTCCAGAGACGAGGTCCATTTGAGGAACTAAAAGTCTAAAGTGGCCAGAGGAAAATGGGGAGTAGGATTCAGGACCCCTGCCCTGCGTACATGACTTCATCTCTCTCCGTTCCCCTAAATTAGCCTCTGCCGTACCCTTATGAGAAATTTTGTGAGGATTAAAAGAGATCCTGAAATATGAGTGCTTCTGTCCTTCTACCCTAGTGAGGGCGGGATTCTACACTTTTCCCCAAAGCTAGTCCCGGCTTGTGATCCCTCAAGTCGCCGCCTCAGAAACTGAGCACAAATTAATTCCTGCCCCACCTTTTAAAGGCAGCCTTTCCCACACACCTGCCTCTCTCGGATCAAAGTGGAAGCCTGTCGTGGTCTCCGGGGTGGGCGAAGGCGGTGGTGCCATCCTCCCTTCTGTCGGGCACACCTCTCCACAGTTGAGTTTTCAGAAGTACACTTGCCTGTGCTACTTCACCTCTGTCATGACTCGGCCCGCTGTATCTCTGCCTTATCTACCACCTTTCCACTGAAATAATTCACTGATAATCCCTGTTGCCAAATCCAGTAGATTCAGGCATTGTTTAAGTGACGTTGTTCCAGCAATAGAATCTCTGTTTTCCTTAGTTTTCCTGTGATGCTTTCTGCCGAATTGGCTTTCTGCTGCACAATCCTTAAGATAGTCCACTGCCTAGTTTCCATGGCCCTACATATCTTTCCCTTGCCCGTTTCTTAAATGTTGATATTCTTTTTATTTAAAAGTTAACGTCCAGCCCTCTTCTCACCTTGTGTTCCTAATTTAATCTTACCACTGTCATGAATTCAGGTTCCAGATTTTTCTCAGGATTCTCAAATCTGTATTTTTAGTCTATCAGTCGGCAAACTTTTCCCTAAAAAGGGCCATCCAGTATATGATTTAAGCTTGTGGACTAATGGATCTGTCACATGTCACAACTCTGCTGTTCTAGCTGAAGGCAGCCTTAGACTATATATGATGAGGTTCTGTCCCTATAAAATTTTGTATGGGTACCAGCCACACACAGTTTGCGAACTCCTGGTCTGGATCTCACTACTGGGTACTGTTCCTATATCTAATTCCCATTTAAATGCCTCTTAACATTTCAAGTCATCAGCTTCAGCTTGCATCCAAAATCGAGCTCTTGCCCTGACTGGTGTGGCTCAGTGAACTGGGCATCCTTCTGCAAACTGAAGGGTCACCAGTTCCATTCCCAGTCGGGGCACGTGCGTGGGTTGCAGGCCGGGTCCCCAATTGGGGGCATATGAGAGGCAAACGCACATTAATTGATGCTTCTCTCCCTCTGTCCCTCCCTTCCCCTCTATAAATAAATAAATAAATAAAATCAAAATTGAACTCTCCCCCAACCCAGCATCTCCAAGATGCATTCTGCTTTGAGACTAGAGCCTTAGTCACCTCGTTAGGCCGTGTCACATCCACTGTCTGTCTACTTGCTGGCAAATGCTACTGAGCTTTTAACTTTTTGAGGCAGGAAAGGAACCATGGATACAACATCCTTCATTTTTACTGGGAGCACAAACACCAAGATGAGGGCTGGCTGCTGTGTTTGAGAATATGTTGTGATTTGTTCTTTTCGGTTGGTAGGGGTTAGGATTTGCAGAATGGGCAGTAAGGAGGAAGAGGAAGCAATGCTACAGTTTTCAGTGTTGGACTTAGCTGACCAGTGCTGGCCCGGAGAACTTGGGTGGGTGTCTTCTGTGTCCGCACTGTCTAACATGGCTTGGGTGGAGCAGCCATAACAAGAGTTCAGATTAATTTTCTAGCTTTTTTTAAGGAACATTGTTTTTATTAGGGGTTCACACTCTATAATTGTCATTTGATTTCTAGGCTTACTTTCAGAGTGCATATAATTCCACTTTTCTCCAGATGTTTTCTCACCTTGAGCTATCTTCAGATTTCAGTTCTTCAAATGAAAAAACCCAGTATATTTAGAAGGTTGGGGACGTTTTCATTTCCTATTTGGAACTAAGGAGAGTCTCTACTTCAGGGAACGCATGGAAGATTCTTTTACCACACCCATATTGGGTATATTTCACTCATACCCCGTACTGGTGACGAGAGTTCTTAACATGAGTAACAGGATGTCTTGAACTAAACAGAACTGCTGGCTGTTAGCATCGTCGTGAAGGCGAATTCATAATCAACTTGTCTACACCATGGATGTGTCTCTATAAATGTCTTATTTCCTTTGCAGCCTTGTTTTAAAAGAAGAAGCATCTGATTACCTTGAATTGGATACAATTAAAAATCTCGTCAAAAAGTACTCACAGTTCATAAACTTTCCTATTTATGTGTGGAGCAGCAAGGTAAATCTATATTGCTGAAAATTTATGTGTTACCTTGGTACATATTTAGTATTTAGAGAAAGATAAATATGTTTTTTTTTTCCCAGTTCAGGATACTTGGGCTTTTTTTTTTAACTACAGAAGAACTATTTTTTTATTGAGCTGTCATTTTGTTTCATTCTATAGGTGAAATCAGAATCATTAAAGAAACGAGTTTAACCAGAGTTCTATCTTCTTCTTCAACAGACTGAAACTGTTGAGGAACCCATGGAAGAAGAAGAAGAAACAGCAAAAGAAGAAAAAGAAGAATCTGACGATGAAGCAGCAATAGAAGAAGAAGAAGAAGGAAAGAAACCCAAAACTAAAAAAGTAAGTCTGGTTTATGTCCCTACTTAAAATATTTTTCAGAATGTATCTGAAAAACACAAAAACCTAAGTAGGCACTGATTTAGGCAAGCTTCAGTTCTGAAAGGTGGTCTTTTTTTCAAATGGTAAGTCTGTCCTTTAAAAACAGGGGCTGTGTGTGTTTCTCCCCTTTTAGAAAGTTGTAAGTACCAAACCCAATTCGTTTTTATAAGAGTTTTCTGACTTCTAAATATTGCTCAGGATTGGTGGCTTATAATATGTTTTAAATTTTAAAATCTTAAAACAGCATTCTACATCTTTTTTGTTATGTAGGTACTAACTATAAAAGTAGTTCTCTGGCCTGCGCAGGAAGCAGAGCAGGTACAAGTTATGGCTGTAGGCTTGGGTAATATTTATTGTAAGATGTTGAGTTTCTGTAAGTCAAGAAATACATAATACATACATCCTAACCTCAAAACCTATTTTCAAGAAATAACATTTTAGCTAAAAATAGTGAAAAAAAATGGCTTTTTATCAATTATAATAATGACCAGTTCCCTTTTTATATTAAATATCAATCTTACATCAGTCATAAATGTTAAGGAGTACTTTTTTCCCTAAACTTGCTATATAGTGGGCAGGGGCTCTAGTTAATATAGATTAGAGGTATCTTTTGTTCCTCCCATGTTCTTTTCTGAAATGTCCTAAAGCCATGGTTTCCACTAGTGTGACTGCTGGGAGAAATAATTAATACTGTTAACTTCAGGTTGAAAAAACTGTCTGGGATTGGGAACTTATGAATGACATCAAACCAATATGGCAGCGACCATCAAAAGAAGTAGAAGAGGATGAATATAAAGCTTTCTACAAATCATTTTCAAAGGTAACTATTACTTAGAATGATGTGATAATAAAAAATACTAAATTCCAAAATGAGTTTAAAACAATTATAACTGCTTTACATTTGGTTTCCTTTTTAATCCTGTGTATTTATATTATGCTTTTTTTTTTTTAAAGTCAGTCTGAGAAATGTGTAGGCCACACCAGATTGCCAAGGGGCCTGTGTTATAAAACAGATCATACCTCCATGGGCCTGTGTTTGACTCCACTCTAAGCCCATAAAACAAAGTTGTATGATTGACTGGCTTTTAATATAATCCTTAAAGAACTTGTTTACAACAACATTAAATAATTACTGTGAGGTCACAAGCCTAGGTAGGAATAATTCCTAACCATTTTTTTCTTTTCCTGATCCCTTGTAACTCTTAAACATCCAGAACTAGCACGGGTTAAGACTGTTTCAAGTTAATGTTTCTCTAAACCACATTTTGTACAAAATAGAATAGTTTAATGGACTTAGCATGGCTAGCTAAAACAATATTCTGTGATTGTATTTGTTCTTTACTCTTTAATTCTGTCTGTTGATTTGTTACTTTACCTTCATTTTCCTTATGTTAACATCCAACCACCCTTTAAGCTTTACCTCTAAAAACTTTCCCTTGCTTCACTAAAGTCCTACTAATCTATATAAAGGTACTTTATCTAGGGCAGGTGTATTGGAAATATACCATAATGTTAGCCACACCACGTTATCCCAAATATTTTTAGAAGCCATATTTTAAAAAATAGATACAGGTGAAGTTAATTGTTAGTAATATATTTTATTTAACCCACACATCCAAAATAATATGGTCTCAACATAAAAAACTAAAATTTACTTTTTGGGGTTTTTTGTACTGTATCTTCAAAGTCTGGTTGTGTATTTTACACTTAACCATCAATCACATCCTAATTCGGACTAGCCACATGTGGGTACAGCAGTGGATATAATGCAGTATAGGTTGGGAATTGCAGTCTTTACACTTTTGTAGCTATTCACATACGTCTGTGTATCTACTGCTGTAGTCCAAATTCCATGGGAGAACCCTGTGCTTGAGTACTTTCCATGGTTGGCCAGTACATTCATGAAGTGTGGTGTATGATTTTGTCATTTAGGTGGGTTGGCTTTCCTGTCTCCCTCTAAAATGTGAACTCCATCCTTCACGAGTTTAGGGGTAATGTTATTGACAGCTACCATCAAAACAGCCATGTCTGGTCAGCTAAACTCGCAGTCTTGGTTGTTTCTTCTTCCCTCCAGGTGCTCCCCCACCCTTTTTTTGGAAAGGGGACTTTTTTTTATTAAATGCTAAACTGAACAGTACTATGTAATAAATTGCTTAGCCTTTGTACTGCCTTTTTTTGTGCCTTTTGAGTAACTAAGTACCAACTTTCCATAGGAAAGTGACGACCCCATGGCTTATATTCACTTTACTGCTGAAGGGGAAGTTACCTTCAAGTCAATTTTATTCGTACCCACGTCTGCTCCACGTGGTCTGTTTGACGAATACGGATCTAAGAAGAGTGATTACATTAAGGTGGGTTTTTAAGTAATGTAAACGGAATTTTTAATTTGAAAGTACAATTTCCAGATGGTAACCTTTTTTTTTTCCTTTTTGTCTCTGCTTAGCTGTACGTGCGCCGCGTTTTCATCACAGACGACTTCCATGATATGATGCCCAAGTACCTTAATTTTGTCAAGGGTGTTGTAAGTGTCTGAAGATTGGGAGAAGGGGCGGTTGGTTGGTCGGTTGGTCGATGGTTGGCTTTTTTTCCAGTGTTTTTATTGCTCACCGAACTTCTTTTGCCATATGTAGGTGGATTCAGATGATCTCCCCTTGAATGTTTCCCGTGAGACTCTTCAGCAACATAAACTGCTTAAGGTGAGTGTCTCTGGGAAGAGACCAGCTGCTTTGCTCTTTGATTGGGCCACGGAGCACAGTTTCCATTAATGGAGTCACCAGATCGTGGGACTAGCTTTGGCTATTCAGATGAATCTAATGTTACTCTGAAATTCTCAAATCCTGAAAATCTGATGATTCCCCCCCCCCAATTATGTAATAAAAAATATTCAAATGTATAGAAAAGAATCAAACTGATCAAAAGAATTATATAGCAACAACATACATATGTGTATATATACACACACTACCTGGTCTAAAGTTAGAATATAAACATAAAGTAATCTTGGGACTATTTCCACTGACAGTGTAGTTGCGCTCGGTCTGACACAGGGGTGCTCACCATTCCCTGCCCCTTGGTAAATGGCAGTGATAGTGCCCGTCGGTATCTTTCACCACTACTCCCCTGCCTCCTTACAGGTTGTAGGTTCTCAAAACTTTGGGATGAAGTTCTCTAATCAGTTGTTCTTTAATTGTGGTTAGGTGATTAGAAAGAAGCTTGTTCGTAAAACTCTGGACATGATCAAAAAGATTGCTGATGAGAAATACAATGACACTTTTTGGAAAGAATTTGGTACCAACATCAAGCTTGGGGTGATAGAAGATCACTCAAATAGAACACGTCTTGCTAAACTCCTTAGATTCCAGTCTTCTCATCATGCAAGTGACATCACTAGTCTAGACCAGTATGTGGAAAGAATGAAGGAGAAACAGGACAAAATCTACTTCATGGCTGGGTCCAGCAGAAAAGAGGTGAGACACAGTCTACTTGTCAGGGGTCCTGGTTTGTAGCTGGGAAGTTACAGCCAACTCTTGGGAACAAAAAGGGAAACTTAATTGTAACTTTGAATTGTAGTAGTTGAGGCCTGGTCAGTCCCGTATATTCCCTGTGCCTCTTAATTCGCCAGCTGTAAATGAGGCTGTGGTACGCCATAAACACAGCTGCTCACATGAACACGTACCTCAAGGCTAGACTCGGGAAACTTAAACGCCCTTGACTTTGTAGGCCGAATCTTCTCCATTTGTTGAGCGACTGCTGAAGAAGGGCTACGAAGTGATTTATCTCACAGAACCTGTGGACGAATACTGCATTCAGGCCCTTCCTGAGTTTGACGGGAAGAGGTTCCAGAACGTCGCCAAGGAGGGAGTGAAGTTTGATGAAAGTGAGAAAACCAAGGAGAATCGTGAAGCAGTTGAGAAAGAATTTGAGCCTCTGCTCAACTGGATGAAAGATAAAGCCCTCAAGGACAAGGTATTCTGGAAATTAGCAAGTGTGAAAATTTTTTAGTGTCTGGTTTTTTGTTTGTTTGTTTTTTTTAATTATTGTTTTGTCAACAAATTAAACTTTGCAGCTGGTTACTTTGTAACCATTAAAACTTGTCAGGACATTTAATATTGTGGTTAAGTTATTGGAAGGACAGGCTTAAAATTTAGGAACTACAAAGAAAAGGATAACAGTGGTTATTCTATATGTGGGTGCTAGACGGTTTTTTTCTTTATAAATGAAGGTTTTCTGTAGTTTAATATTGCTGTTGTAATAACTTGATTTTTTACTGGTTTAGTTTTATGTTTTTAAAAATTGATGTTTTAAGTATTTCTGACTGAAAAAATCAGACTATTAAATGAGAGGTACTTGATAGCCTGCCTCTATGTTTACGATCTTAAGGGAAGAATCCTTGAGTGGCAGTGCAGCTACTGAACGGCCTTAACTATTAATACTTGCATATATCTAACTTTGGTTTCTTCTCCTAAGATTGAAAAGGCTGTGGTGTCTCAGCGCCTGACAGAGTCTCCGTGTGCTCTAGTGGCCAGCCAGTACGGGTGGTCCGGCAACATGGAGAGAATCATGAAAGCTCAAGCATACCAGACAGGCAAGGACATCTCTACAAAGTAAGTGGCCTTGGGAGAGTCCCTGCCACGGGGTTAGCTCTCGTGCAGCCCTCCTGTAGAAGCCAGCATTGTCCTCTACAGAGCGGGCATCAGTGTCCGCTGTGTGTTAGGGAGACAACAAGTTTACAGGGGGGTTCTTCCCACGTTAGATAGGAAGGAAAGGGTCTTATATTATTTCAAGTATAATTTCTTTTAATCCATTACCCATAAATTATCTTTACTTCATTAGGTTATGTAGGTTGTGTGCTTGGCCTGGTATCTAGACTTCTTTATATTTTTAGTTGTATGTACAGGTGAGGTCAATGATAATTTTATTATTCAAATTAGTTCAAGTCTTTTTTTTTAAGATTTTATTTATTTTTACAGAGAGGTGAAGGAAAGAGCGGGGGAATATCAATGTGTGGTTGCCTCTCGCACACCCCCTACTGGGGACCTGGCCCCACAACCCAGGCGTGTGCCCTGACTGTGAATTGAACCAGCAACCCTTTGCTTCACAGGCCGCTGCTCAATCCACTGAGCCACACCAGCCAGGGCTGGTTAAGACTTTTTTCATCACCATACCTCTCCCTCAAACAGTATGCCCCACAAAATTAAAGGTAAAATGTGACCCATGAGTTAACAAGTATTTTGAACTCAAAGTCCAAGTACTGGAAGTAAGTGGGTCTTTGGTACCCTTTATTTTTAAGAAATTATGTCATTTGTTTTATTGTCATAGCAGTGGCCTTGAAAATACTTTTCCCCTGCCCTGCTTTTACTCTATCTTGTCCACCTCTCATTGATGCCTAGTATCATACTGTTTCCCCCCAAGGCCTAGCTTAAGGAGTCTTCTCACACATTTTTAAAAATAAATATGAACACACACTTAAATTTCATAATTAGCATGACTCACCAATATATGTTTATACAATAAAATGCTAAGATGTCATCTTGCTTATATGTTTTGTTCCCTCACTAGACTATAAACGTCAGGGGGAAAACAGGCTTGTGCTTATCCCACTGCAATAGTATAGTAGTCGTTTAATAAATGTACACCTATTTCAGTCATTCATTAATAGGAAGTTACTTTCCATTCAGTAAATATTTGAGCACCTACTGTGTTTATTCACTGATGGTCTAAAGTGGACATTACTGCTGTCTTTGTCACATTCAGACTAGTCAGGGTGACAAGTCAAGTCCTAATCTTCTAAGGCCAGCACAGGTCCATGGGCCAGCACAGGTCACGGGCATACCAGGATGGGGATAGATGGAGTTCCTCCCTGTCCTCAACGTGTAGCTGTTGGAGAGAGAACAGTCAAGGCTAAAATGCTAGAGATCACAAAGGAATGTTCAGAATCAGGAGCTGAGCTCGGGTGAAAGAACCAGTTGACTTTTCTTGGAGCCATAGTGGGGAAGGCGTCATGGAGAAAGTATTATTTGAGCAACACCCAGAAGCTGCCTAGATGACCCAGAGCTCTGGCGGACAGAGCTGCAGTTGAGGCAGTGAAGATAAATTATGTGGGAACAAGCAGGACACTAAATCAGTTCATCCACTCAGCGTGTTCTAGGCACTTGGGATTCATCTGACAACGCCTGTTCCCCCCTCTAAAAGGGAAAGCATGACGAGGCAGTATAAGAACATCTTGATTCCTTCAAGAGATGCTCACAGTAATTAGAAAAGTGAGAGTGGAAAAAAATGTATGAGCCCTAAAATTTGATGTTTGTTAATGTTCATCTTTACCCCTTAACAGTTACTATGCCAGCCAGAAGAAAACCTTTGAAATCAATCCCAGACACCCACTGATCAAAGACATGCTTCGACGAGTTAAGGTGAGTAACTATTACAGCCATACTCCTTCATGTTGAATGCTTTGTGCCTTTTTATAAAGTGTGATTTCTTCCACTTCAGGAAGACGAAGATGACAAAACAGTTTCAGATCTTGCGGTGGTTTTGTTTGAAACAGCAACACTGAGGTCGGGATACCTTTTACCAGACACTAAGGCATATGGAGACAGAATAGAAAGGATGCTTCGCCTCAGTTTAAACATCGACCCTGACGCAAAGGTTTGTATTCCCAACCTTCCCACATAGGCGCTTTTTTTTTTTTTTTTTTTTTTTAAGAATAGGTTTCCCATGATTACCTGATTGATGTAGCTCTGAAAATTTGGACTAATCTCTACTTTTTAGAAATAATTTATTGTTTTTTTAATTTACTGATTTACAGAGAGAGAAACACCAATTCGTTGTTCCACTTATTTATGCATTCATTGGTTGATCTTGTATGTGCCCTGACCAGAGATCAAACCCTCAACCTGGGCTGTCAGAACAATGCTCTTAACCAACAGAGCTACCGAGTCAGGGTTAGAAATAATTTATTAGATGTTTGAATCCCTAGTATCATGCGCTGTACTAGAAATTAAACAGAAATTCTCCTTTTGCATGTTTTTTTTTAAATCTTCCATTGTTAGCTTAACTGCTAACTCTAATTGGAGGATTGTGAAATTGAGATCTTACACGTTTAAATAGGCAAAGTGAAAATAGATCTATTAATGGGCTCATAAATGTTGCCCTTAGGTTGAAGAAGAACCAGAAGAAGAACCCGAAGAAACAACAGAGGACACCACAGAAGATACAGAGCAAGATGAAGAAGAAGAAGTGGATGCCGGAACAGATGAAGAAGAGGCAGAAACAGCAGAGGTATAGCTAATCAAAAACAGGACTTCCTTAGTTCTGGCAAATTTAGGACTGTGTGACATAAAGAAGTCAGACTTACCAGAAATCTGCCCCAAAATAGGTATCTCATATGAAATTCAAAAGCTCTAGATCAAATCATGTTCTTGCTTTAAATAAAGTATATTCTTTGATCTTCTAAACTTCTTTTATTTCTTTATTTTAGACATCCATTCTTGATTATTTTAAACAGATTTTTCCTTAACCCACAATTCTTCCATACTCTGTCATTTGCTCTGCCTTTACTGTATAGCAGCATTAGGGTGTTTTAAACTTTGATTGTTTGTGTTTGGGGCCATTGATCTTGTGGGTACTAAATTATCTAAAATTGTTTCCAGATTAGCAAGGTGTGAGGTTTTAGTCTCCCGATGAAATAATAAAAATAGAAGTATATACAAGGTCCACATATGAACCTTCTGTAAGCTAAGGGTTTTATTTCTGCTGGTTTTTAATATCTTCTGATTTTTGTTTTCACAGAAATCTACAGCTGAAAAAGATGAATTGTAAATTACACTCTTCACCATTTGGATCCTGTGTGGAGATGGAATGTGAAATTAAGTCATTTCTTTTGGGAGAGACGTGTTTTGGATGCTTCCCCCAGCTCCCTTTTCCCCTGCACTGTAAAATGTTGGAATTGTGGGTCACAGGAAAAAGAGGGTTTTTTAGTTGAATTTTTTTTAACATTCCTCATGAATGTAAATTTGTACTATTTAACTGACTATTCTTGGTGTAAAATCTTGTCATGTGTATAAAAATAAAAAAGATCCCAAATATTCAGTGTCTTTTCTTTTTTTTTTATTATAGCCCTGACCAGAGTGCCTCAGTTAGTTGGGCATCATACTGCAAAGCAAGAAGTCACTGGTTCAGTTCCCCATCAGGGCACTTGCCTGGGTTGCAGGTCCAGTCCCTAGTTGGGGTGCATGTGAGACACACCAATCAATGCTTCTCTCTCACATCAATGTTTCCCTCTCTCTAAAAATAAATAAAACCTTTTAAAAAATAAAATGGGAGCTCAGCCAGAGAAACATGTTACGATGAAACTGTAAGAATCCTTTCATAATAGTATTAGCTATTGTAATATTTCCGATTTGGGGGACCACAATAAATGACCAGTTTTAACGATTGTTACAGAAGTTAGAGCCGTTGGTTTGCATTCAATAGTGACATCTGAAAGGAGTGACATGCTCCTGAGAACCCTCCAAACTCCCCCCACAGCTTTACTAAGGTATAATCTAGTACTACTATTTCTAGGTTTGTATGTGTTACATACTTGGTTCTCCAGGAAGCACTGAGGTGTTTAGTATGCAGGCTGTTTATTAAGGAGTGGTCTCAGAACACCTGTGAAAGGAAATGGGCCTAAGCAGAAGTCAAGCTGCAGTGCAGGTCCAAAGACCACCTCCATCAGCACTGGGGAGTTAGGGAGCTAAAGTGGGCCCTTGGAGTCAATCACTGCTCTATAGATTGCTTTTGTCCTGTATTTAGACTCAGAAGAGTTTAAATTAGTTTCCAAGGGCTGCCACAAGTACCATGAACTGGCTGGCTTAAGACAAGAAATTTATTCTCTCAGTTCTGGAGGCCACAGGTCAAATCCAGGTATCAGCAGGGCCATGCTCTTGAGACTGAGTAGAATCCATGAGTCTTGTACATACCGGTGGCCCTCAGTTCTTGGTGTTCCCTGGCGTGTAGCTGCATCACTCCAGTCTCTGCCTCTGTTGTTACATGGTGTTCCCCCTGTGTGTGTGTAAGTGGCATGTTCCTCTTTTATAGTAGACACCATTCATACTGGATTAGAGCGCATCCTAATGACCTCATCGTAACTCTGCAAAGACCCTCTTCCCAAATACAGTCACGTTCACTTGTCCTGGGGGTTAGGACTGCAATATCTGCGATGGTCAATTCAACCCATAACAATTTTTTTAAGGTTTTATTTATTTTTAGACAGGGTAAGGGAGGGAGAAAAACATCGATGTGTGGTTGACTCTTGGATGCCCCCTACTGGGAAGCTGGCCTGCAGCCCAGGCATGTGCCCTGACTGGGAATCAAACCAGCCACCCTTTGGTTCACAGGCTGACACTCAATCCACTGAGCCATGCCAGCCAGGGCCCTTTAATTTTTTTAAGTTTTTCAATTACCTATATTTCATAAGAAAAATGCTAACATGGTTCCTCAAAATTGGGGGTAAAGAAATTGTGACACTCCAAGTCACAATTGTTAGAATTTTGTTACATACACAATTCCCAAATAACTTCACACTTCAAATATTTCACCTCTGTTCAACTTATTTGTTAACAAAGACTACTTTGTCTTTGTAAATTTTTATTAAATTTATTGGGATGACATTGGTTGATAAAATTATACAGGTTTCAAGTGTACAGTTAGTTCTCTAAGACATCAGCAGTATACAGTATTGTGTCCACCATCCAAAGTCAAGTCTCTCTATAACCATTTATTCCCACTTTACCCTCTACCACCTCCCCTTCCCTCTTGTAATCACCACTGCAGTGTCAGTGGGGCTTTTGTTTTTGCTTAATCTCAACTTTTTCTCAAAGCCCCCCAAGCCCTCTCCCCTCCAACAGCTGTCAGTAGGTTTTCTGTATCTGTGAGTATGTTTCTAGTTTGTTTATTTTGTTCTTTAGATTCCACAAATAAATGAAATTATATGATATCTGTCTTTCCCTGACTGGCTTATTGCACCGAGCACAATAGTTTCCAGGTCCATCCACCCTGTCGCATAAAGTAAAATATCCTTTTTTTTATGGCCCGGTAGTGTTCCATTGTGTGAATGTACCACAGCTTTTCTATCCATTCATCTACTGATGGGCACTTGGCTGCCTCCAGATCTTGGTTATTGTAAATACTGCAATAAACATAGGTATGCATGTATTCTTTTGAATCAGTGTTTCAAGTTTCTTCAGATATATTTCCAGAAGTGGAATTTCTAGGTCATAATGCAATTTCACTTTTAATTATTTGAGGAAACTCCATACTGCTTTCCACAGTGGCTGCACCAATCTGCATTCCAGCCAATAGTGCACAAGGGTTCCCTTTTCTCCACACCCTCACCAGCACTTGTCGTTTGTTGATTTATTGACAACAGCCATTCTGACAGGTGTGAGGTGATATCTCACTGTGGTTTTAATTTGCATTTCTCTGATGATTAGTGACATTGAGCATCTTTTTATGTCTATTGTCCATCTGTATGTACTCTTTGAAAAAAGTGTTTATTCAGGTCCTTTGCCAAATTTGTAATTGATGAATTGTATTAAGTTCTTTATAAGACTTGGATATTAACCTTTATCAGATGTATCATTGGCAAATATGTTCTTTTCATTCAATAGGTTGTCTTTTCATTTTGTTGATGATTTCCTTTGCTGCACAAAAACTTTTCGATGTAGTCCCATTTGTTTGTTTTCTTTTGTTTCCCTTGCCCAAGGAGATATATCAGAAAAAAGTATTGCTATATTGCTACAAGAAATAGCTGAAATTTTACTGCCTATGTTTTCTTCTAGGATTTTTATGGTTTCATGACTTACATTTAGGTCTTTAATCCATTTTTAGTTTATTCTTGTGTAAGTTGGTCTAGTTTCATTTTTTGCATTTATCTGTCCAATTTTCCCAACACCATTTTTTAAAAAGATTTTATTTATTTATCTTTAGAGGGGGAAGGGAAGGCGAGAGGGAGAGAAATATCAATGTATGGTTGCCTCTCGTGCGTCCCCTGCTGGGAAATGGCCTGCAACCCAGGCATGTGCCCTGACTGGGAATCGAACCACGATCCTCAAGCTCACAGGCCCACGCTCAATCCACTGAGCACCAGCCAGGGCCCAACACCATTTATTGAAGAGGCTGTTTTTACCCCATTGTATGTTCTTGCCTCCTGTTGAATATTAATTGACCATAAAGGTAGGAGTTCGCTTATGGGCTTTCTATTCTGATTCATTGTTCTATGTGTCTATTTTTTATGCCAGTACCATGCTGTTTTCATTACTATAGCCTTGTAGTACAGTTTATCCGGTAGCACACTTCCTCCAACTTTGTTCTTCTTTCTCAAGATTGTTGTTGCTATTCAGGGTCTTTTGCAGTGCCATATAAATATTTGGAGTATTTATTCTAGTTCTATGAAATATACCATTGATATCTTGACAGGAATTGTGTTGGAATCTGTAGATTGTTTTGGGGAGTGTAAACATTTTAATGATGTTAACTCTACTTATCCATGAACAGAGTATATCCTTCCACTTATTTGTATCTTCTTCAACTTCTTCCTTCAGTGTCTTTTACGAGGACAAGGAGGACAAGTCTTTTACATCCTTGGTTTAATTTATTCCTAGGTATTTTATTTTTCGATGCAACTGTAAGTGGGATTATTTTCTTTCTTCCCTCCTTTCTCTCTCTCTTTCTTTTGTGCTAGAGGGGAAGAGAGGCAGACAGAGGAAAAGAAATATCAATGTGCAAGAGAAACATTGATCTATTGCCTCTTGCATACCCCCAATCGGGTACATGGCCCACAACTCAGGCATATGCCCTGACCAGGAATAGAACTGGTGAACTTTTGGTTTGAAGGATGATGCCCAACGCACTGAGCCATACCAGGCAGGGCAATGGGATTATTTTTTCAGTTTCCCTTTCTGATAGTTCATTATTGGTGTATAACAATGCAATCAATTTCTGGATATTTATTTTGTATGCTGTTACTTTACTGAATTCATTTATCAGTTCTAGTAGGTTTTTTTTGGTGTAATTTTAAGGTTCTCTATATACAGTATCATGTCATCTGCAAATGATGATAGTTTTACTTATTCTTTTCCTATTAAGATACCTTTTATTTCTTCTTTCTGTCTTATTGCTCTGGCTAGGACCTCCTGTCCTAGCTGAATAAGAGTGTGAAAGTGGACCTCCCTATCTTGTTCCTGGTCTTAAGGAAAATGCTTTTAGTTTTTGCCCATTGAATAAGATGTTGGTACTCTGGGCTAGGGAGCCTGGCATGGAACTGAGACTCCATACTCCTCAGGGGGAGAATTCACAGCTGAGATACCCCTCTGGCATCTCAGCCACAGCCCAGGGGAGCAGGATCAGCCCCTCTCACATCTCAGCCCTTCCTACCAGTCTTGATGTCGTTATAAATCCTTGGTTATAAGACTTCTGTTCAGACCCTTCAGTTGGTTATTCAGGTTGTTTGTTCTACATTTTAGTTGTAATTCCAGTTTGGAACTGGGAGGAGGTGAGCGTAGCTTCCACCTACTCCACTGCCATCTTGGATCTCTCCAATAGTACTTTCTAACATTTAAAGAAACATTAACTTAGCACCATAAGCACTCATTGTCAATGTCATTTTTATTATAGTTCATTTATAATTCCCATTTGCTGTCATAGTCAACCTTATACAGAGAAACAATCGAGAATTACAAGAGGAGAATCAGAATGCTTTGATATGCCAGCATGACAGGGCCCCAAGCTCCAAGACAACAGCTCTTTGTTCAAGACCTTGACCTACAAAGCTCTTCATCTGGCTGCTGCATTGCCATTAATAAGGGATACCAATAAGGGATTTGTGAAGAAAGGAATGGCTAAAAATTCCATTGATTCATTGTTAACCACAGAGTATTATAGTCGTTTGAAAGATACAGACCACTTCTAAACCCACAACTGGTTTTGCCTCAATTAAGAGAAATGCCGTGGTGCTGGTCAGGTAGCTTGGTTGGTGCGTGATCCTGTATACCACCAGGTTTCAGGTTCAATTTCAAGTCAGGTCCCATACCTAAACTACAGGTTCGATCCCTGGTCAGGGTGCGTATAAGAGGCAACTGATGGATGTTTCTCTTTCTCTTTCTTTACCTCTCTCTTCCTCTCTCTCCCAAACATATCCTCGGGTGATGACTTGAAAAAAATAAAGGAAATTGCTAGTATTCTATCTACATGGTGTCAGATTAGAATCACTGAACAAGAGATAAGTAAATCTGGTATTTCTGGAGACTGGGAGAAGTTGCAAAAATACAAAAAAGAAAAATAGTCATGTCGTTAAGACCTGAGGCTTTGTTTCCAAGACTGATGTTGACCAGAACCTAATTGTCCCGGTGGCTTAATGATTATGGGAAGGGATGTGCAAGGAAGGAGAGAGGCACGTTTGGATGTTCTTCACACCTGAATACAGACACAGCCAGCTGGCACAGATGCACAGGGCAAGGTATGGGGAGAGGGTGTGGGCCACTCTCCGAGCATCTCCACGTGTTCATCAAGCCACAGTCACTCCGAATAGAGTGAGACTTTCTGTGTTAGGTATCATTTAACTGTGTATTTGACAACTATTGGGTCATAACTTTTTAATGTTTTGTTATGTCCAGCCTGAACGGCATCCGTTGCTTTATTACACTGCTTCATGACCAGAATGCCTGTTGGTATTTTCTTCTAGATGTTTATTAACTTTTTGAATAAAGAATTGCTTTTTATTTTTAGTGAAATATGTTCCCTAAGATGCTAGTGAATTAACATGTAAATATGGTGGTATCTTTGTGTATTTACAACCAGGACAGACATGAATGGCTTCATTTGCAGTCTGTGAAACAATGAGCCTTTACCGACTCAACAGAACTTTGTTTATACTAAGGTAGCCACTGATTCAGCTACTAAGGAAGGAAAGGGAGACTAAGAGACAGTCTAGCTACCCACTTCACCTTGCCCTGCTCAGTGGGTATTAAAATTGGTAGATCCTAAGATACTTACGGATTTCTGGCTCTAAGACATTTGCCTGTTACTTTTCTTTATAAAGCTGTACACTTATATGAATAAATATTTCAGTTTCAAGAGAATTCTTATTAAAGTCTATGTGTACTATTGAATCACATACCACATGGCTGTGTGAAGGTGTTAGGATTCTTGTAATTTAATTTTGAACTAATTTCATAAAAGACTCAATGTGGTGGTGAGCAGTCAGTAAATTTTTAGAACCTGTGGAACATGAGAGCATGTTTCTGGAGGTCACGCATCAGGGTCTTTTCTAAGTTCAGGTCCAGGAACACAGGGTCAATCTTGTCTAGAGGCAGAGAGAGATCCTCTTATGGAACTTACTAGTATTTCCTCTTAAGCCTTGTATCAAGAGAACTCTACCCAGGGTCCCTGTAGTGACCACTTTCTCTAGGAGCAAACAGTCAAAATCAACACTGACCACAAATCAGATAGCAGTGTGACTGTTGGCAGTCTGAATTTTTTTGTATTAAACAAATTTGACATGTTATGTTATGTAAGCTTCAGGTGTTCAATGTGTTACTTTGATACCTTTATATATTGTAGATGGTTGCTGTTGTAACAATATTTATCATAGTCCCTAATTAAAATACAATATTACTGTCTAGATCAGTAGTTTTCAACCTTTGTCATCTCATGGCACACATAAACCATGTATTAAAATTCTGCAGCACACCAAAAAATACATTTTTTGCCAATCTGACAAAAAAAGGTAAGTATAGTTTTGATTCATTGATACCAGCTATTGTTATGTGGGCTGTTGTCATTTTTTTAATTTGATAATCTAAGGGAAAAGAGGCCCGTGCCCCTGACTAAATAGTCAGGTATCACATGTTTTAAAAATTCTTGTGGCACATGGCTGAAAATTGCTGGGCTAGTATCATTACACTGTGCATTAGAGTTCTACGGCTTTTTTTACTACTTGTTACAAGTTGTACCCTTAAACACCATCACTCTTATTCCCCACTCCCCATACCCTGCCAACCACCATTTTACTCTCTGGCGTTTTGATTTTCACAGGTTTGACGTTTTTAGGTTCCATACGTAAGTGATACCGTAACAATTCTTTTTGTTTGGTTCATCTCATGTAGTATAATGTGCTCAAGGCCTATCCATGTTGCGGCAAATAGCAGGATATCCCCCTTTCTCATGGCTGGACAAATTCATTGTATATGTGTACAACATCTTTCTCACCCACTCATCTGCTGATGGGGGTCTGGGGGTGCTTTTGTACCTTGGCTAACACTGCAATAAACATGAGAGTGCTACGTCAAAAAAAAAAAAAGGAAGAATTGTAAGAGCAGGAATCATTGCAAACACTCTATCTCACATGACGGTCACAACTAAATATGTATCAAACCACATTAAGAAGCTGATGATATGAGCTTTGGCAGTTTTCAAGAGACATCGGTGAAATCATCAATCAATCTCAATGCATCAGTTACCATCGACTGCACACCTCCCCCTGCAGTTCGCATTGTGCTGGGTGTGTGAAGACAAGTAGTCTGACTCCATAAGTCTCAAAAATATATATTTAAGACTTCTTATTCACAGAGGTCTTGGCATAGCTGTATTTTGAGGTTTCTGCTGTTGAGAAGTTTGCAGCTTGTGTTCTCTCTCTTTCAGTCCCAAAAGCTCCGTTTTGAGTTCTCCAGGCTTTGGTGGAATTTCAGGTATTGTCTATTAAAAGCAAAACAAAGCATAGATGCCAGTGCTTTCTTAGACTGTAATTAAATGTGGCCTGAGAAACTTCAAAGTGAATAAGAAGAAGTTAAAAAGAACAGAAAGTCCCTTGCTACTCGACGATAAATCTCTATTATGAGAACCCGTGGCTGACCGAGTCCCTCTCTAGCCCTGTATTTATGACTCTGCCATCCCGCCTATGTCTTAAGTTCTACAGAACTCACAGAGGGAGAGTCTGCATCACTACCAACTAACAGATCAAAAATCTGAATAAAGCTTTCCATATACGGAAATTTATTACTATTGCTGAGCTATCTCCTGCCTCTCCACCATGCATAAAACATATAAAACTGCATTCAGGAAAGACGGTCAGGAAAGGCCTGAGAAGGTCACTTTTTTTCTTGGTAACTGCTTTAGTGAGATTATTTGCATACCATACCATTCATTCACTGAAAGCATAAATTGAATGGCCTTTAGTATGTTCACAACATTGTGCATCCATTAATTGTACAATTAATTTTAATTGTACAATTTTTAATTTTTAATTACAATTAAAATTAATTGTACAATTAATTTTAGAACTGCACCCCCAAGAGAGACCCCAGAGCCATCAGCAGTCACTTGTATTTCCACACAGCCTTCCCGCCTCCGAGCCACTGCTCTAGGCAATCATTAATCTACTTTTGTCTCTAGAGACTGCATATTTAATGTAAATGGAATTATACAGTACGTAGTCTTCTGTGACTAGTTTCTTTCACTGAGCATGTGTTCAAGGTTCATCCGTGTTGTCACATATCAGTGCTTCACCCCCTCTTAGGAACAAATAATATTCCATTATATATGGGTACGCCACATTTGTGTATGTCCATTGATCAGCTGACACACAACTTGGATTGTGTCCGCTTTTTGCCTCGTCTAAATACCATATTTTGCCATGGATATTGCACATTTTTTGCCCAAATTTTTGAGGAAAAATAAGAATGCACATTATACATGGTAGCTACTGGTACATAAAATTTCTTGTGCCTTGTATCTGTTTTTGTGTTTTGTAATTATCTGTTACATAAAATTTCTTGTACCATAACATGTTAAAAAATAAATGTTAAAATTCCTTTAAAATGCAAAAAAACAAACACCTACATATAAATAAGTAAAAAAATGAATTAAAAAATTAAAACAAAGATTTTTTTTTCTGAAAGTTTGGGCCAGAAACGTGAGTGCACATTATACACGGCAAAATATGGGACTACTTCCATGAATACTCATGTACCAGTTTTTGTGTGGACACAAGTTTGCATTTCTCTCAGGTATAAACTGGGGAGCAGAATGGCTGGGACCTACGACTCCACGTTGAACTGAGGAACTGCCAAGCTGTTCACCACAGAGGCTGCACCCTTCGACACTCCTCACAGCCCTGTATGAGGGTTCGGATTTCTCCACGCCTCACCAAACCTTGTCATTAGCTGGGTTTGTTTTTTTAAATTAATAGCCATCATAGTGGTTAGAAAGGGGTGTCTTATTGTGGCACAGTCCTTCTGTGGACCTTCCATTCTAGTGGAGGAAATAAGCAGCAAACAGAGACGAAGGAATAAAGTCATTGCACATCATGTGCCGTGCTCGGTGGAGACAGGATGGAGACAGAGCAGCAGAGGAGCAAGTCCCCTGAAGCCATCCAAAGGGCCCTCACTGCTGGAGGAGGTTTGGAGCAGAGACCTGAAGTTTTGAAGGAAACCAAGGCAAGATCTGGGAGAAAAGCACTCCAAGAAGCAAGAAAGCATGGCCTTGTGGTAGGAATAGACTTGATGAACTTGAGAAACAGCAAGGAAGCTAGTGTGGCTGCAGCAGAGGGAACCAGGGGGAAATGAAGTAAGGTAAGGGCCCTGGCAGGCAGGTGCCAGACTGCCTAAGACGTTAAGGCTATGTATGATTTCTGGGGAAGACTGTGTTAGAGCAGGCAGGCCATGAGGACATGGCATGGTTGTAAATGCAACTGGATGCCATCATAAGGTTTTTAGGCCCAGAGCAGATGTGCTCCTGACTTTAAGATCACTTTTGCTGCTTTGGAGAGAATGGAGAGGTCCCAGACCCAGGAACCAGGACCCTCCTGCACTCACCAGGTCTGGCCGGTAGTATCTGTGCACCACTTGGGCCCCTGCGAACATGGCCAGGAGGCTGGCTGCCACCATCTTCATGTAGCTGGTCAAGGGCACTCCCGCAGGCATGGTTGGCGGGCTGGGCAGGGAGGGAAAGCAGGCAGTGTTAGTAGGTTTCCAACTCATGTCTAAACCAAGCGGGAAACAAGTCTCACAGCATTGTGCGGCTGGGTCAGAACACCATCGTCCCTCCACCTCCGTGCCCAGAGTCCTCATGCATAAATTAAGGGTGTTGAGAGCCCGAACCCCCTCCTGGCCTGAGACCAGCCTTCAGTGGTTTCTTAGTGTTGGGGCCTGGGCCTTCAGAATTTAAAGACAGCTCCATGGGAGCCAGCGGAAGGCCTACCCACCTTGTTTCCCCAAGCCCCTTCAAACTCAGAACGGCAGGCTGCAGTCCCACTGGCCCTAGGTACGGGCCCAGCGGCGGACTGTACCTCGGAGGGCGTGTGCACTCAGCAGTAGGTCAGAGAGCAGGCAGAAGTGTGTTCAGGAGCCGGAGTAGCTGGCCATTAGACCAGACAGAACGTGCAGGGGCTGGGGCCCTGCCAGGGAGGAAAGTGGGGGCACTACAGCATGAGCCTGTGAACTGGGCAGAAGTGGGACTTGGGGCCACGACCAAAATTTTTTTTAAACTGATTCCCAGGTCTTTCCCAGCCCAGGTGTGTGTCTCCCTCATTATTCCCCCAGAGTAGGATTTCCCTGGCAGATGTCGAGACTCGGGCTCGGCTCTGGATGCATCAGTGCATCATTTGTCCCTTCGCACGCACAAACTGCTGGCGTTAACTGCCTTTAACAAGTGGGTGGATACTGGCACGCTGAGCAGTGAGTGCTTAGGTGAGGTCGCCTTCTAGTGAGCGAAGTTACTCTGTCCTTGTGCTGGATGTCCTTTGGCACCTGAAACAACTACACCGAGACAGCTATATGCCTTTGTGCTGTGATGCTACTGGGAAAGAGGAAACCTGAAATCAACAATATTTAATTATGCATTTTTAAGTTGTGCTTTACTTATGGATTGATTTGGGTTAAGAAAAGGTTAATGCAAGACAATTCCAAAGCATTGTGGTTGTGTGTATAAGATGAATCATGATATACTCACTTTTTAAACAGGGAGGTATATTTGACATAAAATAAATCACATATTTAAAACATAAAATTTGATGAGGTTTGACATGTGTACACCTGTGTAACCATTCTTAAAATCAAAATAATGAACACACCTAGCACATCCAAAGTTTCTTGGTGTCTTTCTAATCCCTCCACATTGCTTTCTTCCCCGGGCAACCACTGTAAGCAAACTTACTAGGTTCTTGAAAGGGACAGGGGGACTGGGAGGAAAAGGGAGACAAGGTGAAGTGACTTCACCTTCTTTCGTTTTCCCATCATACAAGGTCTCTTGGAAGTAGAGGCATATTTGGCAAAGACAGGAGATTTCTCCTAGGTGTCCCGAATCAAGCTCACAGCAGAACAAGTCTGTCTTCCAGGTAGAGTCAGGGTGGTGAGCGAGACATGATGGAAGAGGAGCCACTTTGTTGATTGCTTCACCATTTCCAAGTTCAATGTCCTGCTCCCCAACGATCTTCTAGTCATCTCTTCATAAGACAGAACTAAGCAGAGGCCCCTAGTCTGCTGAGGTTATGAATGGAGTTGGCAGACCCAGAAGCACAGGCCCCCAGTGAGGGAAGAGCTGGCTGCCCAAGGACAACTCTTCCTGAGTGAAAACCTCCTGAGAAAAGTTTGCAGCTCTTACACATACTTTCTATCACCAGAATTACCTCTTTGAAATCAATTAGAAGCCACCTGCTTCAAAACTTTTCTAGACTGTGATCCTAGGTGGTTAGAAACCAGAGAAAAAGAGGATGGCTGCATTGTTGTTCATTAATTCAACAGATAACTCAATGGATACCTGCTGTTCTGTACTGGTCTCAGGCTATCACCAACAAATGATGTGACTGAACCAGCCCTTATGGTTCTTATTATGGCTGCAAGACACCCTTCAGCAATAGCCATCAGGAAACTTTGAAGAGATACAGGTTTATTATTTATAAGACCTGGAAATTGGGGGGCCCAGTTTGCTTGTGGGAGGCAGCAGAGGGGACGGAAATCCGAGAGAGTGCGGAATAGGCGCCATTGTTCCCTCTCTGACCCTGCCCCCACAGACAGCTTCACAACCCTGCAACTAGGTTGCCCTACCTTGGTGATCATCTAAGGCTCCACCCCTCATACATAACAGGCACCACCTGACCAAATATTACTCAAACAGAAGAAAAGCTCAGAGCCTCAGAGCCAATATTTTTAAGCAAGCAAGAGATAACCAACCTCTCAGATGCACAGTTCAAAGCACTGGTAATCAGGATGCTCACAGAATTGGTTGATTTTGGTCACAAATTAGATGAACAAATGAAGGCTATGCTAAGTGAAATGAAGAAAAATGCACAGGGAACCAATAGGGATGGGAAGAAAACTGAGACTCAAAGCAATGGAGTGGACCAGAAAAAAGAAACAAACAACTAAACAGAAAAGAATGAAGAAACAAAAATTCAAAAAAATGAGGAGAGGCTTAGGAACCTCCAGAACATCTTTAAACATTCCAACACCCAAATTATAAGAGTACCAGAAGGGGAAGAGGAAGAGCAACAAGTGGAAAACTTATTTGAACAAATAATAAAGGAGAACTTCCCCAATCTGGCAAAGGAAATCAACTTCCAGGAAGTCCAGGAAGCTCAGAGAGTCCCAAAGAAGTTGGATCCAAAGAGGAACACACCAAGGCGCATCATAATTACATTAGCCAAGATTAAAGTGAAGGAGAGAATTCTAGAAGCAGCAAGAGATAAGGGGACGGTTACCTACAAAGGAGTTCCCATCAGACTGTCAGCTGATTTCTCCAAAGAGACCTTGCAGCCAAGAAGGGGCTGGAAAGAAGTATTCCAAGTCATGAAAGGCAAGGACCTACATCCAAGACTGCTCTATTCAGCAAAACTTTCATTTAGAATGGAAGGGCAGATAAAGTGCTTCTCAGATAAGATCAAGTTCAAGGAGTTCATCATCACCAAGCCCTTACTATATGAAATGTTAAAGGGACTTACCTAAGAAAAAGAAGATAAAAAATATGAACAGTAAAAGGACAGCAAACTCACAGTTATTAACATCCACACCTAAAACAAAAGCAGACTAAAGCGGTCACCTAAAACAGGGGCAGAACCACAGAAATGGAGGTCACATGGAAGGTTAACAACAGGGGAGTGGGAGGAGGTGGGGAGAAGTTACAGAGAATAAGTAGCATAGATGGTGGGGAGAAAATAGACAGGGGGAGGACAAGAATAGTATGGGAAATGTAGAAGCTAAAGAACTTATGACACATGGAATGAACTAAAGGGGGGAAATGTGGGTGGGAGGGGGTGTGCAGGGTAGAGGGGAATGAAGAGGGGAAATGGGACAACTGTAATGGCATAATCAATAAAATATATTTTTTAAAAAAGACCTGGAAATTACACAGCACACCTGCGGCCTCACAGCGAGGTTGCAGCTAGAGAGTGAGTGCGCCCATGTGCACGGACCTGGAGTTCTGCTTTTACTGGGGTCAAGTATGGGTGCCTAGGGTTTCAGAGTTCACTCTTCATCAGTGAATTTAAAACAAAAGAGAGGAAATTTGAAGTATAGGAGCTGGAGAAAAAACAAGTAGCCCAATGATCATTTATTAAAATCAACCAAGATTCCTAAAGTAAAGGAGTTCTGGGAGGTGGTCTGGCTCTTCAATGCCTGTTTAACCTAGCGTGTGTGTGTGCGTGCATGTGTGTGCATGCACGTGTGCGCACATACTTGTGTATCTGCCTGTCTGGTAATGTCTTTATTCTAGACGGTGTGTGTGTGTTAATGTGTGCGTGTCTGGCAACGTGTTTGCTCGAGATAGCCAGTCTATGAAAGTGGATGCCTCTTTGAAATGAATGCCACAATCAAAGCTTAAGTTAGGCACTTGCATGAAAAAAAGAAAAAGTACGCGAGGTCACGTATACCTACCATGAGTCAAGTTGAGTAGTACCTACTAAGGGACACAGTATTTGTAAAGGTTCTGAAAAGTTTTAAAATATTAAAAGTTTTATTTAAATAATTTACATAATACAAATTAATCATTCTGCATTTACTCATGAAAGCCCTTTCTTGGATCCCAGAATGAAGATGTCGCGTAAAGCACAGAGGCACAGCCATTTCCCAGCCTATATGTTACATTAGTGAGAAACAAACCTTTGTTACTGTAAACCACTGAGATCTTGGAGTTAGCTGTTACCACAGCTTAACTAGGGAAAGCTAATACAGCAGCCATGTTTTCATCATGCAAACTAGAGAAAAAGAAAGAGCCATCTCCATTAAGTTATTTAATGAAATCCTTGTACAGCACCAATGACAACTTGAGAACTAATGAGGTAAAAACGAGCAGTAAGAGCCACTGAGAAAAAAATAGGATTGGTCTGTAAGGTTATAAAGAAAACCATGTTTATAACCAAGGTTATAAAGATGCCTGAATGGCATCTACTATCATAGGCTTCAAACTGATATTTTTTACACACCCAAGGTAAAGCAGACAATAGTTTATGTAAAGTTTTACAAAGCAGTTTTACAATCACCTCAATTTATACATTAGGAACCTGAGGCCCAAGATGGTACAGGGGCCTGGACTCCCGGGTTTTCTGATTCCATAGACTCTTCTTTCTCCCACAACATGCTTGATAATTAATGCAAAATAGTTTTTAACCAGGACAAAATTTTGGGTGGAAAAGCCTGGATAATCCTGATCGACAAGCATAACCGCCCCACCTACACGGCGTCCCCAGAGGACATCACCACCCACTCACCTCCACCACCCGCCCACCCGCTAAGAGTCCAGGGGGCACAAGAACTTACGTCAGCGGAGCGCTCACCCTCCCACCTTTTTGTCCTCCACCCTTCCCGAAAGGCCAAGCGACAGGCGGACACTTGATTGGGCTGTCCCTTGACACGTGATGCCCACAAGTCCCGGGACTTGGCGCCGAACAAACGGAAGCACACCGCAAAAAAGGGGTTTGCACTGGGGGGAGGGGAAACCAGAAGCTTGGGGGAGGAGCTAGAGCGGTAGCTGCTGTCCCAGTTCTGCCACCAATCGTGTCCAAGTCTCTCCTTATTGTCAAACCGCTGTACTTACGCCAGGATACTACAGCGACTTCGCTCGCTTGCCTGGCCGGAGTAGCCGTTTGCGCAAGCGGCAGCAGGGAATGGAAGCAGAGAACGCGAGCAGGTAAGACCGGGGCGGAGCACCGCCCCTCCCCCCGCGCCCCTCACGGAGGGGCTGGCCGGCGGGCGCGCGCACGCACACACGCAGACACGAAGGGGGGTCTTTAAGTGCTGAGGCCCGGTACAAAGGCCGGCTTCGCGCGTGCGCACTGCCAGACTGCTCTGGCGCTTCCTCACCCGGGTCGCCCTGATGCGGCCTCTCTAGCACCTGAACCCTTCTTTTTAGTCGTTTCCGGTGTCTGGCCGGTTATAAAATGCGGTAGTAAGCAATCAGCAGTGTCCTGTTAGTATTTCTGGCTGCCATTCTTGGCTGCATTTCCTTCACTCCTTATTATATGTGAAGGAGCTGTGAAGATGCAGTATCATTGTATCTGTTCAGGAGTTTGCATTTTAGAGTTAGGTGTACTGTGGCTTCCTTCCCCAGAGGTTTGCTGAAGGCATCGTGAGGGGCCACGAGGTAGATAGCATTGCCAGCCTAGAGCTCTTGAATTCTGAGACTGTGGATAACAGTCCAAGAAATCCTCTAAAAATGTCGTCTAGTGGTCTTGGGGACACACTCGAGTCTACTTTTAACTTGTCCTTTGGGGAGTATTGGACGCGTGGAAGAAAATGTATTGCAAAGTCAGAGATTTCGCTATTTGAATGGCAGAAAACCAAATAAAAAATAATTAGATATGTTAAATACCAAGGTCTTTTTAAAAAATAAAGTGATGATCTGTATTGGACTAAAGTACTGTTAGGCCTATGATGAATTATCCTCACTCTCAGTGGCTAATGGGCCCTGAAGTTAGGCAAGACACTTCACTGGGCCCCTTCACGTTGTAAAATAGGGCATCTCTGCGATCTAATTCTGACATTCCGTGAATCCGGGTCATGTGGAAAGGGTTAAGTAACTAACATAGTCTTAGAGTTTAGGAAGAGGTACATGTAGATAAAGGGGGACTTTATCCTGACTTTGTGGGTCAAATCCTGAAATGAAGTACTCCACTTCTTTCCCAGAACTTTACAAATAAAAGAATTCAGCAAAACTCGTGAAAATCACTCTCACCCTTGCGGTCTTCAGATCAGAATTGAAACTTGGGTAAAAACCTACCATCAGATGAACTACATGTTTATAAGACCTTATTCAGTGTCTTATAAAGCAAAGTAATAGGTCTCTGGTACAATGTTTAGCTCAAAACTGACTTATATTCTGTCTTCGCTTACTCCATAGGGTTATAGACCATTTTAAATTTTAACTTGCAGAGCTTTACCCTCAGGAAGCATGGAGAATTCTGCATTAATACTGTAAAGAGTTTATCCCTGGGAATTCTAAAATGACAGGCCCCAGGCAATCTGAAGAAAGTGGTCTTCTGTCACCCTTACTTTACACTAATCAAGGAGTGGCATGGAATGCTGGGAAATGATGAGTTTACCCTTTACTTTGGAAGATTAACTTCAACAAATTCAAAGAAAAAAATTCTATGGGTATAAACTCTTTTAAAAAGAGAAGATCGTTCAAGAGCCATCATAAGCACTTACACCCTAACCAGAGAGGAAAAAAGGAAGAATAGGGCCAGTGTGTTTCTAGTGAGATTAGGCATGAAAAAGACATTTACCAAAGATGGAAGCAAGATGCCAAATCAAAAATGACTGGAACAAGTGTCATATGGACCACTGAGAATACAGACAGGGAACATTAACCCTCGAATACAATCAGGCATTCTGGAAGTGTTACAGAGAGCAAGAAGAACTTTTTTGGTTAGGTGTGGACAGTGAGAAGGACAAGAAAGGTTCAGGTTTTCTGCCTAGTTTACAGGGTGTTAGTAGTGACAGAAACATAAGCACTTAGTTCCGATTTTTGTTTTTCATCTCCTATGTCAAAAAAAGTGATTGCAGACTAGAAACGGGGGAATGAATGTCTGTAAGAGATTTAAAGCTGAAGACCAATGAGGTCCTTTAGGAAAACTTTAGCTTCTGTAGCAGAAATCACATTTCCTGGCCTGGATGAGTTCGATTTCAAGTGAAAGGCCACATGCAGCAGTGTTTGAGGACTTCTTGTAGGCAACAGAAGAGGGGTCCGAAGCCAGAAAATAAATGTGTGGGTCCCTGTTTCTCCCAAAGGTGGAATCTGCCCTCTTAACTTACGGACTTTGATCCTAAATGGAAGGATTACTTCTCAGTGGTCACTGAGCATATTTAAAAGGAACTAGTGACCACTAGGCTATAGTGTAAGTGCAGAAAAAAGCAAGACCTACCAAGCTAGGTCATTCCCTTTTCAATAACACTAGCCTCGATAGTCTCAGAAGGATGATGGCAGAAGGTACTTAAATATTTCATCACTTCCTGCTGTTTTACTATTGTCATGGCAAACTGAGTATATACCAGGTGCTGTTTTAAGTGTTTTACACCTGTTAACCAATTGAATTCTCATAACCAATGAAGGAGGTGCAGCTATTTTCATTTTACAGATGTGGAATTTGGGACATAAAGAGGTTAAGGAACTTGTCTACAGAGCTAGTAAGTGGCAGAGCCAAAGTTTGAACCCAGGCAGTGTGGCTTCGAAGGCGGTCGCCCTAACAACTGTACCATACCACTTGTGTATGGGGATGGGGGGTGGGAGGGAGCAAGACGAAGATGGATTGATGGCAGGCTAATTAGGTGAAATCAAAACTGGTTAACTGCTGAAAAAGTTAAGGGCAGGCTGAAGAGAGGTCTGTATTGATGTGCCATTTACTTCTACCCCAACTTCGTTCTCCGCAGAAGTTTAACAACTTCAGGGCCCTGGTGAAATGATAAGATCTGTGACCTAACTCTGGGACGGGTTTGTGGAATTGATGGGTTGACTCAGAATCCAGATTAATCCCAATGGGCTGGAATGGTGAATCATCTTTTACAGAAAAAGGCACAATCCTTTGTTTAGGTGTGAAAAAAATCAGTGATCCAAATGCGAGATGAAGGAGAGGTGTTACAGAGGAAGTTTTCGTTGGTGGGGAACGCAGTGTGAATCACCAGTGTACTGCGAGTGTCAGTAAAGCCGATGTGTTGGGTTCTGTGACGTCTCCGGGATGAGGAAGTTGATCTCCCTGCTCAGTTTCAGGACAGTGGGGCTGTATCTGAAATGTTTTTTTATTTTGTTTGCTTCTGAGCACCGAAAATGACCCAATAGTGGGGAAGCTTGAAATCATGCTACATGAAGAGAAGCTAAATGAACTGGGGGCTCTGGCTTACTTTGCGTCTTTATGTTCACAGTTTCCGGCAGACTGTGCACAGCAAGTAGCCCATAATGTGTGGTGAATACACACACGGCCACTTAAGCAATATTGAATGTAATCCTTAAATAGTTACGGTATTCCATCATAGTGTGCATAACTAGTCCTTTGTACTTGAGCGGTTGTATTATTTAACATTGATTGATATTTTTGTAAATATTCAGTGTTGCATATGCTTGTTTAAATGAAGATAATAAAATGTTGCTGTGAATGTTTATGTCCTTCCAAATTCACATGTGGAAGCCTCATCCCCAGTGTGACAGTATTTGGTGGTGGGCTGGGTGGGGGGTTGGTTTTTAGGAGGCGATTAGTGCTCTTGTAAAAGAGATCCCCAAAGAGACCCATCACCCCTTCTGCCACGTGAAGACACACGGAGGAGGCAGCCCTCTGTGAGCCCAGAAGCAGGCTCTCGCCAGATGCTAAATCTGCCGCCGCCCTGAAAGTGGACTTTCCAGCCTCCAAAACTGTGAGAAATAGATATTTGTTCATTATCCACTCAGTCTGTGGTATTTTGTTGTAGTGGCCCAAATGGACTAGGACAAGTGTATTTAGAAAGAGCAACTACAATCTCTCAAATAGTGCAAAACAATTGTGGATTAAAGAAGTTGGAGTTGTTCCTTTTAGAGAAAACTTTAAAGAATTAGTTTTTTGAAATACAGCAAAATCTGAAATAACTGGACTCCTCGGTTAGCTCTGTGTGTGTGTGTGCGCGCGCGCATGTGTGTGTGTTGAGAAAGACTGTTGGGAAATACACAGTTCACCAGGAAAATACACACTTTGTCATTTCCAGACAACTATAAAAACCTACCCTTGGAGCAGTGCAGTTCAGGAGAGAGGGATTGTGCGGGGAGGCTAGGAGAGAGGGAGGGGGGTTAGCACACAGAGCAGGTGGGGACAAACGTAAACGATAGGGAAAGTGAACAAAGGGAAATAAAACCATCACACCTCTCTGACCGAGTAGCTCATTTGGTAAGAGCATCATCCCAATACGCCAAGGTTGTGGGTTCAACCTTCAGTCAGGGCACAAACAAGAAGCAACCAATGAAATGCATAAATAAGTGGAACAACAAATCTGTGTTGCCCTCTATCTCTCTTCCTTCCTTTCTCCAAAATCAATTAAAAATCATTCAGCCCTGGCTGATGTGGCTCAGTGGTTGAGTGCCAGCCTGTGAGCCAAAGGGTCACTGGTTCAGTTCCCAGTCAGGGCACATGTCTGGGTTGCAGGCCAGGACCCCAGTTGGGGGCATGTGAGAGGCAGCCACACATTGATGTTTCTCTCCCTCTCTGTCTCTCTCCCTTCCCCTCTCTAAAAAATAAATAAAGTCTTCTTTAAAAAATCATTCATACTTATAACTTTGATATCAGAGAGTTCTGAAAAATGAAAACTCTTTTGGGATATGTCTGGAGTCTGGACAGATTTGGCCCTGTTTTCTACACATTCTCTGTATACAAATGTAGAAATCACCAAATCTTGCCTCTCATTTTCATGCTGAGGGAACCACGCGCCTGCGAGGATGAATGACTTGACTGAGTGCTGTTTTATAGCTCTTCCTCTCATACAGAGATAATTATCATTCATCAGCATTGCAGAATTCCAAGTTATGGAGTGGCAGTTACCATATACAAATACCACAAATGCATTACATTAAGGATGAAAGAAGTTTACGCTGCTTACAAATCTAACTACTATTAGATAAAAGAAAATGAGATCATCCAGAGTCCTTTAGTTTGCTAGTGTTCAGGTTCACGAAGGGTGTCGTACAGATGGCATGCCTGCTTCTGCCAAGCAATGAGAACGTTGTAATCCACTCTCTTTCCTTTTCTTCCGGCTGGTAGGAAGCTGTGAGATGGTCAGACTAAATGTAAACATTCACAGATAGTATGTTACCTTAGAACCTACGCATTCTATTTTCCATAGCTTTATTTTTTTGTTTCTGTTCTAATTTAACTTACCACAAAGTATCACTTAAATATTATAGATAGATTTCTAGATTTCTTTCAAAATTGACATATAAAATAAAACTCCAATGTTTTTCTTCATTATTTTTCACTTTAGTTAACTGATTTTGAAAATACTAATTTTCAATTTCCAAACCCCAGAACCTCTCAAGACCCTTAATGACCCCTACATATGCTAAGGGAGCCACATTTTGGAAATTTATTGTTTAAGGCCCAGAATCCTTTTGGAACGTGAATGGCGTCTCCCCAGTTTACCTCTTTTGTCCTGTACAATGTGCCCTTGCCCTTGTCTGAGGGAAAGATAAGGAGGCACATCACACATGGGTAGGATGATTGCACACCGTGGGTCCAGTAAGCCCCTGCACGACCCACACAAAAACGGGGGTGCACAGTGGACACAGCAAATGGGGTGTGCCCTGGGCCTGGGCTTCTGTGAAGCACTCAAAATGGAACCCGTCTGTGACACTGAGAGCCGCAGCAGGAAGCTTGGGGGAGGGAGGGTGGAAGGCTGCCATCCTGACAGCGCGACAGACTAAGAACAGACCTCGTGCATTTTTTGCCACTCATTTATTGTGACCACATGTCTTTACTTTCATATATTCCAGCTGAAGGGGGCTGTGAGCCTCTGGGGGAACTGCCCCTGGCCACGAAGTCACAGTCGTCTTACTAGGATTTCCAGAGGGTAAACTGCCCACGATCTCGCAATGTGACTTAGCCTTACCCAACTCCTAATTAGAATATTTAAATCGTACACATCGAACACCCAGTGTTTTATGAAAACACTGAAACAACTTATGAAAAGAGCTACAAATGGTACTACAGGAAAGTGTGGAAAAGGAAGATGTTTTACTTTGTGTCAGGCACAAATTAAGCACTTCTCTTCGTTTTTATATTTTAACTTCTGGTCCTTGGCTGCATTTTTTTTTCTATGTGTAGCCTTAGTTTACAGTACTATTTTATATTCTTTCCCACATTAAAACATATATTAAATGTTTTCTGTGCTTTCACAGAATGTCCACACATTTAATTTTTAGGTGCTGCATAGTATTTTCTCATATTAATATTTGCTAAATCATAGTTTTTATTTTTTTACATAATTTGAGAACAGTATATTTAAAGAAATAAAATTCTTCAGATACAGTTTGATGTCCTTCTTACTAATTCTTAACTTTTTAAAATCAATTTACCCTTAAAAATAGCTTGAAATTAAAATGCCTCTCCTGCCCTGACTGGTGTGGCTTGGTTGGACGTCATCCAGCAAAACCAAGGGGCACTGACTTCATTCCCAGGCGGGCACATGCCTGGGTCGCGGGTTCGGTCCTAGGTCAGGGCAGGTACAAAAGGCGGACCATCAATGTTCCTCTCCCTTTCTTTCTCCCTCACTTCCTCTCTCTCCAAAAATCTTTTAAAAAATAATAAAATGAAAAGCCTCTCTGGTGATCTGTCCATTGTGAAACAGGGGATTGAGCCTCTGGTTCTCTTGCAAATCTGTTGTCTTTGCCGGTAGCCCAGTCACCCACAGGTAGACCCTTGTGTCTGTCTCAGCCGTTTACACCCTTCCAGGGGAATGCTGGTTTGCCCCTTTTACATCCTATTTTATTAGGGTGTGAGGTACGCACCATAAAATTGATCTGCTTAAAGTGTACTGGTTTGCCTGTTTAATTTCTGCTTTCCAACTCTCTGTCTTCTTTCTCCACATGCAAAAAGAAAGAAACCCAGTAAGTAGAGTATCTTACCACAGAACATACACCTTTTCTCTCCAGATAGTAAACAGCACTCATCCACTTTTTTTCCTAGTGTTTTTCTTCCTACTGCGTAACATATGGCATTATTTGGCATTAGTGTAACTTGAATTTCATAAAATGTGTTTCCTTCCCTAGCTTTGTGCGGATGGCAACAGCTTGAGGGGTAATAGTTTATGGTCATCAGAAATAGTTCAGGGAAATTGTTGTCTGTGAAGGTCTCTGTTCCTTCCAGTGAACAGAATACTTTGAACAAAGTTTAAGTCATGTTCAGAAGAAAGATCTAGAGTGTTTTTCTGCATAAATTCATAAACATTCATAAAATGCTCATTTCTCGTCTTCATTTAGCGGCAGAAAAACCAAAAACCCAGCAACAATGAAAAAAACAGGTCCAATGAATGAATGAATGAACAGGCAAACAAACCAAAGGAGAACTTTATTTTTTTTCAACTTGCAACATATATTTGTTTTCTTCCCCCCCCTCCCCCCCATTTAAGAGAACTTTAAATTAGGGTGGGATTGGGGAGATGTTGGTTAAAGTGTGCAAACTCCCAGGTAGAAGAGGGTGAAGGGGGGATACGTGGTGGTGGAAGGAGACTTGACTTGGGGTGGTGAACACAGAATACAGATGATGTGTCATAGAACTGTACCCTTGAAACCTATGTAATTTTATTAACCTGTGTCACCCCAGTAAATTCATTAAAGTGAAAAAAAAGATGAACAAGTTCTGGGAACAACGTATAGCATCACCATGCTATTATTTGCTTGAAAGTTGCTACGAGAATAGATCGTAAATGCTCTCACCACAAAAAAGAAGTGGTAATTACATGACACGATGGAGGTGTTAGCTAAGGCTGTGGTAGTAGCAGTCGCTTTGCAATGTGCAAGTGTGCACCTTTAACTTACACAATGTTATGTGTTCATTTTATCTCAAAACCCAGGGAGGAGTTAGGTTGGGGGGAGGGTTAGATTGGGGGGAATCTTTGTGACAAGAGAAATAAATCCTGAAAGTAGGAACACAAACTGTTTTTGTGTTCCTATGTGAACTAGTGGGCCTTTCATGTCTCTCTACTAGAAAATTCCCATGATCTCATTTCGGAGAAGCTACAGGCTGACTTGACAGGACTGTTAAGCTTTATCCATGACACATCTTGTCATTAAACAGTGTGAGAATTATTAATGTCTGGTCAGTAGGCACTCAGCAAAGGCTGGGTGCGTGTGTACCTATGAGAGTAGCGCTTTCTCCTCACTTTGCCTCTGTTGTCAACTCTAAATAAATGCTTGTCTGGTTTCAAAATATTGGGACCCCGACCATTTTTTTTTATAGCTAATCATTTAAACTTACATTTGGGCAATTTTATCCTCCTGTGTTCTTTCAGCTATTCCCTTCAGCAAGCTCAAGCTTTTTATACATTTCCGTTTCAACAAATGATGGCTGATACTCCTAACACGGAAGTTATGCAGGAGCAGCAGACACCAGCAGAAGTCCCGGAGCCAGCTCCTGCTCAAGAACCCGCGCAAGGTAGTTTTCACCAGGATTCTACAGAAAATTAGCTATTGGGTCAGCTAACTCTTTTAAGAAAGGGTTTAGTGCTCAATTTTAGCTCTTTTAGTGTTAAAATATTTAACCCATTTATTTTATTTTATTTTATTTTTTTATTTTATTTTATTTTATTTGTTTTATTTTATTATTTTATTTTATTTTTTAAGATTTTATTTATTTTTAGAGAGGGGAAGGGAGGAAAGAGAGGGAGAGAAGCATTAATGTGTGGTTAATGCGCCCCCTACTCTCGTGTGCCCCCTACTGGGAACATGGCCTGCAATCCAGCCATGTGCCCTAGACTGGGAAATGCAACAGGTGACCCTTTGATTTGTAGGCCGGCACTCAATCCACTGAGCCACACCAGCCAAGGCAAAATGTTTACCCTATGTTTCAAGTACTTAGTATGCATCAGGTATGTGATAGGATTGGGGGAATAAAAGAACACGGATCCTGGAACATCTCATAATCTAGTAGGGGAGATAGTAAGTAAGCACACATCGTGCCTCAGCACACAACGCAGTGAAGAGGAAGGGGCATGGGATACTGTGAGAGCCCATGGGTGGACACCTAACTCAGACCGAGGCTCAGAGGCAGCTTCCCAGAGCTCAGAAACTCAGGAGTAAGGAGACTTTATCCCCCTGCAGAATGGGCTGGGGAAAATTGCAGGCCGGGGGAGAAGCATGCACAAAGCACAGGTAAGAAGAAGCATAACAGTCAAAAAATAGTGATTCTGTATCATTGGATTCTGGATTATAGCAAAGAAATGATGAGAGACGAGCCTGGATAGGGGGCAAGTGAGGCTTGATTAACCTAAAAAATACATATATATATATAAAATGTATTGGGTTGGCCAAAAAGTTCATTCAGTTTTTTCCCATAAAATAAAAGACACATTTTTTTTTAGGCTTTTATATTTTCTTTTTTTTTTTTTTTTGACATTTCACATAGCAAAAATAAATAGCCAAATGCTATTTATTTTTATTTTTTTTTCACAGCATCAAGAGTTTCATTTATTATTTTTTTTATTGTTTTTCAGTACAGTTTTCTGTCTTTTACTCCCATCCCATACCACTCCCCAGTGCTCCCCCCTCCCTCCCCTTTCCACCCCCCCCAGTTTCTGTCCATGTGTCCTTTATACTTGTTCCTATAATCCCCTTTCTTTTTCCCTAAAATTCCCTCCCCTCTCCCCTCTGGATACTATCATCCCCTTTTCTATTTCAATGTAAAAGACACATTTTTTATTTTCACCAATCACTTCATTGATTTGGATATTTTGAGTATGTCGGCTATCTCTCACCTGATATAATGTTGATTGTTCTCAATTAATGTCTCAATTTGATCACTATCAACTTTAACTGGTCTACCAGACCAGGGAGCATCATCCAGTGAGAAATCTCCAGCATGAAACTTTGCAAACCATTTTTGACACATTTGATCAGTCACAGCATCTTCTCCACACACTGTACAAATCCTTTTTTGTGTTTCAATTGTGTTTTAACTTTTTTGAAATAATAAAGCATAATATGCCGACAATATCACTTATTTTCTTCCATCTTCAATATTAAAACAGCTACACAAAAATTCACTAATTTCAGTTTTTTTAATGCACACTGATATGACAACTGTCACAACACCATCCAACAAAATTGTTCTGAATAAAATTGAAGACAACAGCGTGCTGCTAGAGTGATCTTAAGGAAAAAACCAAATGAACTCTGGGCCACCCTAATACATCCTGTCCTGAAGACAGTAGGGTGTTGAGAGCATGTAAGCAGAGAGTGACTTTAGTATAAAGCCATTTAAAAGTATCAGCCTGGCTTTCACTGCTGTGGCTCAGTGGATTGAGCGCTGGCCTGAGAACTGAAAGGTCGCCGGTTTGATTCCCAGTCTGGGCCAGGTCCCCAGTTGGGGGCTTGCGAGAGGCAGCTGATTGATGTTTCTCTCCCTCTCTTTCTCCCTCCCTTCTCATCTCTCTAAAAATAAATAAAATCTTTTTTAAAATAAAAATATCAGCCTGGAATTGTATACCTGAAACCTATATAATTTTAGTAACCAATGTCACCCCTAATAAATTCAACCATTCAATTACTCAATAAAGTAAAAATATCAGTCTGCAAGTATTATAGATGATAGATCGTGTGGTAGATAGCAAGCGGAACTTGGGAACAAGGAGTGTGTTAGAGACTCTTTGAATAATCTGGGGACGAAATAAAGAGGACCTGAAGGGGTGGAAAAGGACACAGTTAGAAACTACTCAGGAGGCAGAATTATGTAATTACCTGGCCATGGTAAACGGCTGTCATGGGGGGATGAGGGGGGAAGAGAAACCTAGAAGTAACTCCCGGGCAGTTGGATGAAGGAGGTGCCATTCACCAAGATAGGGAATTGGAAGAGAGGGGAATAGATTTGGGGCTTCGGGAGTGGAGAGAAGCTAGCAGTATTGTGTGAGAGATGTGCCCACAGTTCCAGCTTATGATTCCAGGAGCACATCTAACTCCAGGGCATTGGGGATAGCCCTGCCCTTGACTTCTGTGTTTCTGGGCAGGCAGACGAGGACTGCCCCAGCAGTAAGCGGTGGAGGCAGATCCCTTGGCCTAGGAGTGGAAAGGAAAGACAGGAGGCCAGGGTGGAGAGGCACCAAACAGTAGGAGCATGGGGAGCATGGGGTAGGAGCCTGAGAAATTATAAGTGATGTTAAAGAACTAAGGGTAAGAAAAGCAAGGCTTCCTGTTGGACACTTTGGGGCAGTGGTTCGTGAGGAGGGGTGATTCTGCCCCCTTAGGGACATTTGTCATTATCTGGAGACACCTTTAGTTGTCATGACTGGCAGGGTGCTACTGGCCTCTAGTGGGCACAGGCCAAGGTTGCTGTCGAATGTAGAATGTTAAATGTCCTATACTGTACAGGACAGGACGCCACCACCAAAAATTATTCAGCTCAAGATAAAATGTTACTAGTGTTACTGAGAAACTCTGCTTTAGGTCCTGAGATCGGATCCCTGGTCTTGCCTTTTGAAAAAATACTGCCAGCCAGAGATTTCATCCTCAGCACCTCTAAATTAGCCTTTCTGGCTGTGCGTGGAACAGCGTTCCCACTCACAATCTCTGAAACAAGCCCGCAGGCCATTCGAGGCTTTCTACTGCTGGAAATACGGGGAAATTGAGTTCAATGTTTCCTCTCCCCTCTGTTTTGCTATCTACTTACTCTTTCATTTGTTTACTTAACTGTTCATGTATTGACATTTAGAATTCCTATAAAATACTACATAGATACTTTGTATTCATGGGGAGGCCAAGATGCCAGATAAGATCGTGTGAAAAATCAGTCTGTGATTATCACGGAGGTTTCCTCTCAAGAAGACCCAGCAGAGGAAGGAGAGTCGGGGATGGGGCGACATGAACCCAGTTCCAGGGGGAAACGAGGGGAAGATGTTGGAGAGAGACTGGTGCTGGGAAATAGAAGAGTAAGGCAGAAAGAATGTTGATGGGGTGACTTTTCTGGGAAAGCTGCCTAAAGTTGGCAGTTACGGTTTTCTGCATCATATCCTGGAACTCATTGTGTTTCAGAGACTCGAAAGGGGAGGAAAAGAAAAGCAACACAACCAAAAAAACCAGTGGAACCCAAAAAGCCTGCTGAGGCCAAAAAGTCTGCCAAGTCCACAAAATCCAAAGAAAAGCAAGAAAAAATTACAGACACGTTTAAAGTGAAAAGAAAAGTAGACCGTTTTAATGGCGTTTCGGAAGCTGAACTTTTGACCAAGACTCTGCCGGATATTTTGACCTTCAATCTGGACATTGTGATCGTAAGGACTTTTGTTCTTGTTCGGTTTTGTAACTAGCATCGGTGGATTAACCTGACTCTATCCATGCAAATAATTTTGCTGAAAAGGAACGTTTCTGAGAAGCCTTTTGGTCATGCATGGTGTCACCTTCACGAGGTTGTGTTATTTGGGAGTGTGTAAGGGGGTGCCCTCCCACGTGGGGCTGCCTGGTTCCCAGTCCTGCCTCGTGGGTTTGACCCTAGAAAAGCCTTACCCTTTCTGAACACCAGTTTCCTCACTGGTGAAACAGGGCTGATGATAGCACCTCCCGCACAGGGGTGCAACTCAGTTAAATAATCCATGTAATTCCCTAAATTGCACGACATCTGGGAGGTCTCCGTAAATGATAACATTGATTGGGAACTTTGGTTTTTGTCTGCACTTGTAAGAAACATCAGCGTGCAAACAGCTGTGTGGGCGATGTGGAGGGGGATGCATGTTGAGAATCGAGAAGCAGACGTGTGGCTGGACCTGGGATCGGGTCGACTGATTGGCCCAGATCTTTCTTCCCAGCCCAGTTAGTTGGGTGGGAGTGGGGGCCTGGAGATATGAGGGGAATAAAACTGGTTTTTAAAAACAACAACAAAACTTTCAATATAAAGGAAATTTCTTTTCTCAGAATGGAGTAACTTTTTTCAGGCCAAGAGTAGGGAATTGATAAATGGTACTGTTTATAATGCCAAATTAAAATTTTATTTTAATAAATTCAGTTTTGTCTGAATTTATTCATCACTCCTCCACAGATGCCATAAGGCTGAAACCTCGCTAAAATGTATACACTTTTTTTTCAGATTGGCATAAACCCAGGATTAATGGCTGCTTACAAAGGGCATCATTACCCTGGACCTGGAAACCATTTTTGTAAGTGGTCACTTTTTTATTATTATGTTATTTTCAAACTAGATATCTTTGTTCGTATTTTAGTTTTGTTTTTTTAAAGACCAAGTTGTGTTTTTAATAAAAGAGATTGTATATAAATGTAAATGTCCATACATGTTTTCTTTTTGTGTGTACAGAATGACGCATCACTGGTTATTTTGGCTTAGGAGAGAGGAGGGGCATGAAAAGGAGTACTTTCTCGTAGTTTTACTCCTTTGGGTAAAGATTTCTTTTTGGTTGCTATCTACACACATAGCGACCGTAGTACACAGCTGCGCCAGCGCAGGCAGAATGCTGACCGATCCAGGTTTCCGCTGATCGTGTTTGGTAGGAGACAGGAAGGCTTGCCCATGGGCAGTCAAGCTAAGAAGTGCCGTGATTGGAGACATTCTCTGCAGATACTTTGGCCTTCGTACTTGTAGAGTGAGCTTGAAAACTGTTACTACCCTTGTAATTGTCACATGTGTAAGTCGTTTTACCGAGCACTGCCTCAAAACAAGACCTGCTGTGTGGAGGCCCTCAGGAAATACTAGTTGATTGTCTAAGACTAACGTGAAAAACATTCAGGGTAAATGACAACAGTATGTTTTTGGAATGAATAGTATATTGTCTCCATTATTTTATTGCTTATTTATTTAAAAATTTTTTATTGTTACTCTCTTATAGTTGTCCCAGTTTTTCCCCTTTGCCCACCTCTGCCCAGCCCACCCGCCTGCTCTAGCCAATGTTGAACTTTTCACTTTCTCCACTGTCCAGGTGTTCGAATGTTCTGAGTCCATCGATGTATGTTTATCTGTTTGAGGTATTCCAGGGGCAGGTGGTGATGTCACCAGGTATTAAAAAGGAGAACTGTTTCATAGGTTCTTATACTGACTGGCTGTGTGTTCTCAACAGACGTTTACCTTAACCCCCTATGAAAAGGAAATAATAATAGTAATTATCTCATGAGATACTTAAGATGATTAAATGAGGTAATACATGCAAAGGGCTTAGCGTAGTACCTAGGATATAGTCAATTGTTTGATATGGTATTTGGCCGATGTTATAATCTGTTGTTTTTGTTTTTGTTTTTTAAATTTCAAGGACAGGATATAGACTCCCACATCAGTCCGTAGGGCAGAAACCTTTGACCATCTGTGGAAATAAACTAAACCCTCTTTCACAGGGAAGTGTCTCTTTATGTCTGGACTGAGTGAGGTCCAGCTGAGCCATGTGGATGATCACACTTTACCAGGGAAGTATGGTATCGGATTCACCAATATGGTGGAAAGGACAACCCCAGGAAGCAAGGATCTCTCCAGGTAACTGCACAGCGTGTGTTTCTGTAGGCTGGAACTCCGCCCACGCTGGCGCCTCACGTACTCTGGGGACACCGCACGCGTCTAGTGCCAGCTGAACCTAACAAGCAGTGTGCGAACGGCTCTTTCATTGAACACTCTCTGAATTTAGCATATTACAAATATTGCCATACTTATATTTTGATGACTTTTTAATTTAATTTTAGTAAAGAATTTCGTGAAGGAGGACGTATTCTAGTACAGAAATTACAGAAATATCAGCCACGAATAGCAGTGTTTAATGGAAAATGTAAGATTTACTTTTAATTTTATCTTTTTTCCTTGGTAACATTATGGGCAACGTAAATATGTTTGTCTTTCATTTTAGGTATTTATGAAATTTTTAGTAAAGAAGTTTTTGGAGTAAAGGTTAAGAACTTAGAATTTGGACTTCAACCTCATAAGATTCCAGACACAGAAACTGTAAGTTGTTAAAAGTACATTTGTAAATCAGCTAAATATGAATTTTTCTTAGCTAGTTTGTCTTTTTTATTTATTCTATCCATTTAAATTTATCCCATGAAAAAAAAACACTTTATTTTTTTGAATAGTATCTATATATCAATTTGAACTAATGGTTATAAGTTAATTTAGATACTGATATAGTTTTGTTTTCTTTTTCTAAAGAAACATTTATCAGATAAATGCCTCGATGGTGTTATGTTCTTTGGCTAAAAACTGAGAGGAACTGGCTCACATCCTATATTCAAATATATTTAATGGCATATTCTTATCAAATTCGAGTGCGTTAGCCCTTACATAGCTGTGAAACAAACATGACAATATAGGAATCCCGATCAGTACAACTGTAATTGCTCCACTTTCGTTCGAGAGCCGTATAAACGGTGCAGGCCGGTCGCAGGCCCAGCTAGCCAATGTGACCGGCTCTGGGTACTCTTGTAGGACACATGGAGGCATCATGAAATAACTCAGTGGTTTTCAAACTCTGCCATTTCTGCAGAGCTTCTGCAGACATTCCTTCAAACCATGCTTCTTAAATATAGTTTTCAGTTTTATTTACAACTTAAAAAAAAACCAATACACATGCACAAACCCGTGTGTTACAGACAGCATTTTAAATCAGAGAGAAGCCAGTGTGCTGACAGGTTCTGTGGAGACCTCAGAATAAAATTTCCACCACCTGTCTTTGGCATTTAACTTCCAGTGAATATGTGATTGACACAGTGGGTTGTAGCACAGACCATTCTCCAAACGGGGGCCTACCTATCCTGTCCTCGTGGGTAAAATTGTACGTGTGAGTTCACTGTTTCTTAACGAGCACTGCATTATTGTCCCTTAAATGCCAGATGAGGCTCAGGTGTATGTGGCTCACAGCTATGTGATTGTAGCGGTGCAATAGTCAGTGACCCTAAATCATGTCACGGCAGGTAGTTTTAGCTCTTATAATGAGTTGTGAGTACCATTTATTTTGTTTAAATTTTATTCTCTCTCATAAAACATTCCGTTTTTGATAAGGTTAGTGATTTAGCTTTGAAATAAAAAATATCTACTTTTTCAAGTTTCTGCATCCCTTTCATTCAAGGATATTTTGAGATTGTAGAATGTGCTGATGCAAAACCTGGTAGCATCTGTGCCGACATATCAGTGCCTTGTAAACAAAACAAGGAAATAATACTTTTTTCTGTAGTACGCGGTAAGGAGGCTGATTTAAAAACGGCAAAAACCGGACCCGGAAAGCCCGTGACCCGTCAGTCTCACTCTTCCACGTGTCGGAGTCCTGCTCTGTGAAGGGAGTCTGTTGCCACCATCCAAATATTTTCCTCCACTTGGAGGAACCTACCCAACAGATACACGCACACATATTCTAAATAAAATATGCACAAGGTTTTCCACAGCTTACAACATGAAAAGATTGGAAACAGCGTACGTGCCCACAGTTGGACTCTGGGTAAACAAATATGAAAAGCACCACGCATTTATAAAAACGGAAGCTCTTTTTACTCTGACACAGCATTATCTCAAAAGCAAGGTGCAGGACGGAGAAAAGACCATGTTACCGCGTGTGTGTGTTTTAGAAGGGGTAAGGGAGAATATTTACCCAGACACATTTTATTGTACAGTCGTGGACTACCTCTGCGACTAGCGACCTCGATGGCCCTGGAGGAAGGGCGCCAGGTGGACAGAGATAGAGCTGGGCAGGGAGGCCGCCCTGAAAACTTCCAGGCCTTTTTCGACGTTTGCAACTGTGAACACGTGTTTATTATTGAAAAGACTTAATGGATAGATGAACACGGGGGTAGCCACCTTCTTTTTGATTTATTCACTTTGTAATATGTAAATATTACAAATTTGAACTCGAACACAACTACTTTTATTGATTTTGCATATATTGGTATGTGGTAAGTATCAAGTTATTAGCCCAAAGAAAGATAAATTTTCTAGTCGCACTAGGAGTGGATTCAATAGAATTACAAGATTTCCATAACTATAACATTGTGTGGTTCCAGCTCTGCTACGTGATGCCGTCATCCAGTGCAAGGTGCGCTCAGTTCCCTCGAGCCCAGGACAAAGTGCATTACTACATTAAGCTGAAAGACTTAAGAGACCAGTTGAAAGGCATTGAACGAAACACAGACGTTCAAGAGGTTCAGTATACATTTGACCTGCAGCTTGCCCAAGGTGCGTCACCGTCATCCCTGCTTGTTTTCGTTCCGTGTGTGTATGCACGTACTGCAGAAAGTCTGTTGTGATTTAACAGCAGAAGAAGAGAAAGCAGTTTTAGATGCGGCCGAGTGCTCTGATAGTGGGTATTAGTCACTGTTAAAATCTCCTTTTCCTATGGGCTTCCATCTAACCTGGTGCTCCTACAGATGTCGAGGCCATAAGAAACATTGTAACCCACCTCAAATTAAATCTTACAGGCTTTAACAGTTCTTATGAGTTAGTGTAGCATATGTTATGAAAAGTGGAAAAGATGTATCTCAGTATACATGAACATTCAGGAAAAAAATAGCATGGTGATTTCCAAATAAAGCTATTTTCAAAAAGTCTTGTACAAAATCAGTTTTAAATCCCTTCGCTCTCCTCACAGAGGATGCAAAGAAGATGGCTGTTAAGGAAGAAAAATACGACCCGGGTTACGAAGCGGCGTATGGTGGCGCTTACGGTGCGAATCCGTGCGGCAGTGAGCCTTGCAGCTTCCCTCCGAATGGGCTGAGTACGTTCCTCTCCCCGGGTGTGTGCTCTCAAAGACTGGCTTTGTCAGCGCTGGGGAGGGGGGCTCTTTTTAAAACGTAAATTATTGAAGAATGGGAATTACAATACAAAAATCCGTTTAGTGACTTACAGGGAAAATGTGATGGTTATTTAATGTTTAACTACACAAACTTCCAGCTCATTCTCTTTGTCACTAACTTTAATAAGTCATCTTAGCAGCATTTTGCTCCACAAATAGCAAATGAGGGTTTATTGGTCCTGTATCTGAAAATAGAACAGAAACTTATCATTGTATTCAAGAAGCTCGCTTAACTGTTTTAACATCAGTTGTCCTTCACTGGAGACTTAAATCTCCCAATTCGATCATTTAAAGCTTTCAGACAGAATAAACTAACCTCCCCCCCCTTGCCCGCAGCAGCTGGTGGCGGAGAATCCTTCTGTGACGCTCCAAACGGGCAGTGGCTGAGCCAGTCCTTCGCAGACCAGATTCCTTCCATTAACCATCACTGTGGGACGCAGGAACAGGGGGAAGGAAACCCCTGTTCTTAGGGACGGCGCTTCTCAGCTCTGCTCCAACGCTGCAGTTTTAGTGCAGCTGTCGAGAAGCGGCCCTCAGTTTGCTAACTGAGGTATTTCCTTAGCATTTTACCCTGGTGATGTAGTCACGGTACAGTTGCGTGGTAGAGTCAACTGTATGAACCCAAGTAGTTTAGAAGGAAAACGTAGGGTGTTTTTTTTTTTATATATGAGTTTTTGTATTTGAATTAACCATCATTCCAGCATTTTATAAAGCCTTTTTCATTTATGAGGAAATTGATTTTCTTTTGGGAGTCACTTTGTATCTGTAATTTTAAAATGCAGCAGCCTGAGTATTTATATTAGATTATTAGCATAAATCTAGATACACCGTTATCCCCTTTTATGCCTGAGAAGGGCATACTAATAATAAGAATTACCACCGGGAAAGAGGCAGGTGTGTTGATTTCCACACGAAGTTAAGCCTCAGTGGAGTCGCGCTCACACTCGGGCCCCTTCACCGGTGGTGATGGTTTGTGAGAGTTGCTTACTCGTACAAATGTAAAGCGTGGCCTTGCGGCAGCAAGGCTGTCCTGGCCCTGCCTGACAGGGCATGGAACCCTGCTTTGGCCTCCGCACCCCTGTGCGTTAATCCTCTAACAAGCAGAAACCACGCTGCTGGGGTGGTGGCTCCAGAGAGTGCAGCAGCCCTTTAAAATGTTGTCGCCACATCTGTGTTTTACTTGACAGACAGACAGACAGACATTTGATAGGGAAGGAGCTGAGTATCTCTTTCCATATCTATCACCATTCAGATTTTATCCTCCTTGGCTTTAAGGACGTAACATAGATTGTGACGAAAAATGCACCTTTGGTCTGAGCAACAAGAAGCTGGAGGTGCTTGGTAACCTTATTTAAACTGGTGCTTTATGTACATGAGATGTACTGATATAAATAATACAGAATTTTTTCATTAGTTAAATCTAGCAAGCCAGTAATTTTAAAAATTCTTCCTCCACATCATTGCCCTTTGCTACTGTGGACTAAGTTAATAACCTTATGGCAAGGTTGTTTTGAAGTAACTTACTTTGTGATTTTCTAATGCATTCTCCAAGGTGCTACAAATAGTCCGGGTGGCTAGGCCTGGCAGATACAGAGCCAGGTAGTTGGAAATGCCAAGTGCATTGATTCCTGATCACTTATACCCAAGGAGCATGCTTTTCAATATGAAATGTGTATCAGGTGTTTTTTTTCCCTAAAAGATTATATGGCCTCTTTTTTTTTTTTTTTTAATAAGAGAAACAAATCCTTGTTGTGAATCTGAACATGCTTTTTAGCTGTGGCTTTGATGGATTTTATTTTCCTTTGGTCTGGATCAAGCTGTGTGAAGTCATTCATGTTATTTAAACCCTGTACTGTACTGCTGTTTACATGGATGTGTCGTGCAGGTGCTTGGAAGTGCCTCGCATCAGGGATTAGGAACAATCGAGTTATTTTTTCATGGGACTATGTAAAGCATGTAACTAGGTATTGCTTTGGTAAATAATAATGTGTAGCCTTACAATAGATTTGTTTTTATTTAAGTGGAGAAAATACCCTTTAAATTATGGACACTCACTGGAGAATGGGTTTGAGGATTTTCCAAGCACACAACAATGGTGTTTTTCATAAAATATGACAGATGAGTAGTAAATGGTGACATACCCCATACATGACAGTGTGAGACTTTTTCATTAAATAACAATGGAAAAGTATTTAGATTCACTTGAAAGTCTGATGGTTTTTACAATAAAAAAATACTAAGAATGATTAAGTTACAGGCTTTTCTGTAGCAAGACTCACTGGTATTCTTTCCTCCTTTAAACCTGACATCAGTTCGCCACCTGTTATATTTACTCTATAGGATACTATATTCCACAATGAAAATCATTTCAAAATCTTTGACTATTTTATTGTTTTCAGACATTCATGTTTTAAATGTAATACAAAAGACAAGATGGGCAACCTGTTCAAAAATACCTACATGTGAAAAATACATTTAGAACAATTTCTAAATTTTATGTAATTGTCACTGAGTTAAGCAGATTGATTGCTGATACCCAGATGGGTTTCTTCCTTTCTTCCCAACAATATGTTTCACTCGCATAATTTTGATTTCCATAATTACCGCTCGTGCTTAAGGAAGCAAATCCGTACCAAAGGGACCCAAGTTCCTATCTGCGCACAGCAGTCTTTGTTTTTTACATTGTGCGCCATACGTATCGAAGACACCGTTCCTGAAGAATGATGTCGTAGTAGGTTACAAGTGGACAATTCCACGTTTTTATACAGAAAATATTTGAAACTTGGCAGGTTCTGTCAGCTGTCGTGGTGATGGAGTTGAAATATCCCTGCAGGGTCTGGAACAAACCAGCTCTCCCAGAGGTCGTTGTGGGCACTGGAGAAGTCCCAAGGTTTATGCCTTCCATTCCAGTGGAGTAATTTTGCTTCTTGCAGAAAGTGCTCTGAATATCTGGTATCTGGATTCCAGCCTTTATTGTGTTCATAGGAAAGTTAATGGGCTTGTTAGAAAATAAAAACTTAATATATTAAAATTTGAATATAGGTTCATTATAAAGAAATAAAAGTAAAATCAAAGGGTATACAATGAAGACTTTACCACTCACCCTAAGTCCCCAAAATAACCACGATTTGAGTTTCTCGTGAAATCTTTCAGTAATATTCTACCTGTACACCAGTATGTATGTAAGTATGTATATATATTATGTGTTTGTATATGTACATACACATGCATATTATATGTGTGTCCTTAAAATTTACTTGTAACTTGCCTTTAAGACTACTCTTAGGGAACTTTCCACAGTAGCCCATGTGGATTTACTGAATTGTTTCTGATGACTCATAGAATGCGTGTGTGATTACTGAGCGAGTTCTTTGTTGAGGGCAGTTAGGTGGTTCTGGGCCCTTCACTAAAATGAGCAACGCTACAGCGAACAGCCGTCTCTGCGTGCTTGTGCATGTACCCAAACACGGCTGGGCAAAAGTACCTTTACACTTGGGAGTACATGAAACAGAGTCTATTCCTGTATTTTCCATATGGACCACCGTGAACCTTTGCTCTAACCTGTAGGATAAAAATCTTGTAGGTGGAATTGCTACATCGAAGCGTGTGTGCCTTTTAATTTTTGGTAAAAGATTATCAAGTCTTCCCCCAAAGAACTTCTAACAGTTTTGTTCCCACCCAGAAATTTATAGCTCTTGTTTTCCTGTACTTGCCTGCAATGTGGTAACATTTTCTTTTAGTTTTATTTTTACTGTATGAAATACAACTGAAAAAAGGTCCACTTTGTAACACACAGCTATTACCTCTATTTTAATATTATTCCCTTCATAAGTAATCACTTAGAGACTGAGTTTACCCTAATGTCGCCTTTGTTCAGAATATTTTTAGAATATCTCTTCCAGCAGTGCATTAAGATCTTGCAAATGTAAATCTTTTAAAAATATCCTCTAAGGTGTTAAATTTTTTTCTAAGAAAGGGAATTTGATATTTTTGAAACACAGAAAGTCCATTGAGTCAAGAGGGTGGATATTAGTAACTAGGATTATGATACTCTAGTTTAACATAAGATGTAAGAAAAGCACAAACACCTGTCTTCTGTTATTTGTAAACATGGCTGTGAAGGCAGCTGCAGAAGAGGATCCCGCTGTTTCAGGCTGTCGTGGCATCACTGGAGGAATTATCAGCTTCCAAAGAATCCGTACGAAGGAAATGCTCACTCGGGAAGAGGTGCCCTCATGGGAGAAGTCTCACAAAGTAGGACATCATCTCCCAGCTGTGACTGAAGGATTCTAGGGGCTCGCAGGTTTGCTTTTAGCTAAGTGTTTCATAAACTTTTATTATTTTAAGCTTCTCTGTTTAGACCCAAACCTAATACCCATTAGCATTACATTGCTTTCTGCTTTCAGAACACTGAAACCGGTTGTTTTGTCAGATGATTTACTGTGGATTTACTTTGCAGACCAACCCTGATTCCAAAACCCTCAGCACAGAATCGGTTCTGTCCTACAAAGAAAAATGACTTCTTTCCCTTGGCAAGACTCTGCCCCTTTCTACTTGTCAATGAGTTATATATTTCATAAAACATAGTTCTGAGCCTTTGTTCTGAGATCATAAAAATACTTTGACCTTATCAATCGAAGCTCCCCGTAGCTGTTCCTACAGAACATTTTTTATAGATGTGCTACTTTGATGGGGTTTTCTGTTCATTCATTACACGGAAATGTTGCTGTTTGACCTAGCAGTGAACTCAACATTCATGTAAGTCAAGTCAGATGGAACAATGGCGTCCTTAACTTCCCTGTGTCGCTTTCATGTGCACAGACACTAGGGAAAATCGGGAGATTCTGGTGACGAGGCAGAAGCAGTCTCTGCAGAACCAGTAAGAGGAGACAGGAGCCGAGCTCCCACAGTTTTCTCTGCTTTTCTTCTAAAAGGTAGAGTAAGGGAAATGCCACCTTAAAGGCTTGTTCCCAGAATTAGAAATAATGTTCACCTTTATTGCCAGAACTTAGCCCGGTGCTTAGAAATGTAATGGGCACTTGATAAATGTGAGTCCATAATCCACTGTCTCCAATGTCAAAATAATCTCAAAATGTCTGCAAACGAAAGGATTTTTAATAAATTCTTTGGCAGCAAAACCTAGATTCCACTTAGGGTATTGCATAACGTAAGTATGTGCACCACTTCAATTTTCAAAAATTCAAAACCCGTCTCGGTTTCTAAACAGGTCTGGCTCAGTGGTTTCAGCTAATGGGCTGTGGCCATGTGTCTGTGTGAATGTGAATGTCTCTGTGCCTGGCTCTGCTAAGCAATTGCCATGTGGTAGGTAACTTTTTAAAAAACTTTATAAGGTTCTGTTAGCTTCAGTTACAAATGAAGAAAGAGAGGTTGAAGAACTTGCCCCCGATCACAGGAAGTAGCAGAGCTGGGCTTCCAACCCACACCCTAGAGCCTGCCCTCCTGCAGGGAAGAGTGGATGAGAGACTGCTAAGGGACTCACAGGGCACACAATTCGTAACTTCCTTTTGAAAGATACATTGCCAATTATATAAATGTATCGTAAGCCATTATGCTAATTCATTTGGTTTTGTCCACCATAGGCTACTGCAAGAGTACAGTAAAGGCATGTGGAAATGTTTTGACAGTGAAAGCTTTGACAATAGTTGATGCTTATCTTGCTCCTACTGTGTACTTGCCAAGCACGAGTATAATTGCTTTTCAGGAATTCCTAGGAACACGCCTCTCAGGTAGGCCATTTTTATCAGCTGTATTTGCCAATCTGAGCAATGAAGGTTAAATGAGTCCGAGGTAATCTCCCAGGTGGCCTGGAGGATTTGAATTGAGGAAGCTGGTGCTGTACCCCACTTCCCAGGCTCTGGTGCTCACTAGGTCTATACATTGCACACTCGTGTTGTTTTCCTAAAGTACTTACCCAGGTGCCTTATGTGCCAGAGGGGGTTGATTGTGGAGTATTTCCCGTGGAACACAATCAGCATCGGGGAGGTGGCCACCCCTCCTCCCAGGGAGCTGCTGTAGAGATTTTCCCTAAGAAGAGGAACGGAAAAGCAGCATTTGGCCTGGAGCCCCACAGACTCAGATGAAGTAGAATCTAGTAAAGTTAAAAGATGCAAAACAGTCTCTCTCACTATTTAATAGGACTATAGTCTTCATATTTTGAAAATTGTCACGCCTACACAACATTGTAAGCAGAACACTGTGAACTTCCACAAACTTCACCTAGTCTCACAGCGTTAATATTTTGCCATTTTAATTCTCAGGCTTTTTAATGACAAACAGAAGATCAAATTCTGATCATCTGTTCTTCAGAATAAATCTATTTACAAATCCAAGGTTATGATGGCATTTAAAATACCCAGAATAAAAGCAGGAAAGGAAATGCCGTGGTGTGGTCATAGTGGTTATGTTAGCGGCGTTAATCTTTGTTCAAAACTTCAGTAATGAAAATGATCCATGTAAGAAAATTCAACCCTAAGGAAGCTGACTTCATAAAATAATCCTTAAGAACAAACCTATGAAGGAGATGTATAAGACTTATATGATTTTCTCCTGTAAAAAGCAACAACTAAGATTAGGTGATTTTCAGTAGGAAAGGTGCCCTAGGGTCTGGGAGGAGATTTAAAGTCACCTTGTTAAATAATTTCTTAGAAAAAAATGTTTAAGAAGGGATTCTGCAGGATCTCGCTTCCTCTGACATACCATTTGAGAATAAATTTTCATCTACTGCCCCTTTTCTTTCTCTTTAAGAAAGTCTGACCTAAGATGTCTGTAAAATATTCCTCACTCCTGAGCTATGCATACAAGACTAATTGAATACTTCTGTTCCCAAGCACAGAAGAAGCGGTAGAAGAAGCGGTAGACGGGTCTGCACGCACTCCACGTTTTTTTGCATCCATTTCTCCAGCTGTCTGGTGATGCGCTGGTGCTTCCATTCCGTCATGTTGGCAACAATCACCCCGGGATTGAACGAGCACGTGCTGGGGCTTATGCCAAGGTCTTTAATAGTCTTCTTCCGGTAGTCCAGATAGCCCATGTATGTGTTCTGTAGAGGAACAGGACAGGCACGCTTGTGACCAGCGATTCTTTCGTTTCTGGAAAACGATCATTTTCTTGAAACCATTGTGCGGTGTCTCTGGGTTTCCTCCTGTGTCACTGGCCACTTCCTAGTGTCCTTGGCTGGTTTCCTCATTTCCCCCAATGTCTAAAAGCTGAGTGCCCTGAGTCTCATTTCCAGCACCTGTTCCTTTCGCCAGCCTCGTGGCTCTAAACCCCATCCATGTAGACAACCCAGACCTCCCCTCTGGATTTCCTGCTCCTGCTACGTCTGCCAACTCAGTGTCTCCTGCTGGATGCTTAATAGGGCAGCTCCACTTGTACCCAAAAGGTTCCCAGTCCTATCCCAAACATGCTTTCCTACAGCCTGCCCTATCTCAGTAGCCACCCTGTCCTTCTAATTACTTAGACAAAAAAAAAAAAAAGAAAGAAAAGAAAAACCCAGCCAACCAACCCAAGGTCATTAGGTCATCCTTGACTCCTCTTTCTCACTCACTTTTCATCCAAATCTGTCAGCAAATCCTGTTGGTCCCATATTCCAAAATATATCCAGAAGCCAAGTATTTCTGGCCCTTTCTTGTCCAGGCCGTAACTACCACTCAATGAGTTTTTGCAAGTTCCTTCTAACTTCGGTTCCTTGTTCTCCCACCCTTTTCAGTGCCCCTCCATCTCTCTGTTACCCATCTGCTCTAATGCCTCCCCCTCTTTCAGAGTAAAAACCAGAGTTCCTAAAGTGGCCAGCCCTGCCCTGTACCACCTGCTCTCCAACTTCCACTATCCTCCCTCTTGACCCCTCTACCACCAGACCGCCTTGTTTAATCCACCAGACACACCCCTGCCTCAGGACCTTTGCATCTGCTGTTGCCTCTTCGTGGGATGCTTCTCCCCATTTAGGTGGTTCCCTTCCCTCTTTCAGGTATAGGCTCAGCCACGCCATCTCGGTGGAGCCTTTCATGACCACCCTATTTAAACTACAGCCCCACCTCCACCCTCATACTTGTGAAGCGCTGAATTTTACTTGTCTTCCTACTAGAATGTAAGCTACACAAAAGCAGGATTTTTAGTTGTGTTGACTGCATTATTGGTACCTAAAACAGTGTCAGGCACATAGTAGGCACTCAATACATAGTTGAATGAACGAAGGAACACCAGGCAGGACATACTGTCTCACCCACAAAGGCTACTATAATCTACCTCAGTGGGATGCTCCAATACAACATGGAAGCAATAGAAATACTCAGCACTTTCCATGTGCCAAGCACTGTTCTAAAAGCTGTATACGCATCACCTCATTAATGGCATGCCATAACATTACATGGATTAACTAATTTAATTCTCACAATGACTCTCCCTCTACTTGACAAATGAAGGAGAAAACAATTGGTTGATTCACTCGCTCAGGATCACAAAGCCACTAAATGATGGAGCCCGGATCCAGACAAAGTTGGGTCTGGCCCCAAAGTCTTGGCCTTCAAGTGTGTCACATCTCAAGTGTCACACATTTAGAAGTTATTCCCTGGAACCTTTTTAAAGGAACAGCATTAGATTCCTAGTAGCACGATGTATTTCACAGCCATTCTTTTGGTTTCAGCATTGCACATGGGCACACCTTTTCTCATTTCCTCAGGGTAAGGAGCTGTTTGCCTTTGAACAAAATCGATGCTTTCCTCTACTAAAAGGGAGGGGGGGAAGCAATGGTCAAAACTCTGAAAAGAGAACCAAAAAGATAGCAAGTCTTTTACAGAAAACACCATCTCTGACAGAGAGGGTGGTTAAGAGCAACCTAGATAACAACTACCATTCCCGGTGCACTTATTACATGCAGAACACGTTGCCCACACGTTACTTCATCACGGCTCACAAAAGCCCGACGACATAGATATCACTGTCGCCATGTTTCAGTGAGAAAAGTGGGTCTTGCAGGAGTTAAGTAGCTTGCCCTGGAGTTGCTAGGGTGTGGAACAGGGGTGTCATCAGAAGCCGGGGCCCTTGGGTTCTGCCTCCAGCAATCCAGGCTGGCTGGGTGCTGGAGGTGCAGCCCACATTCACTCTGAGTTGTGGGAGGGGTCGGGGTGGGAGCGGCAGGGCAAAGGTGGGATTTCCAAGACAGCGTGCTCACCTGCAGCCCCACAAGTTTGTTCGCATCCTGAAACGAGGGCAAGTCACAGTCATCTGAAAAAGCGGCTGCGTGGCCCAGGGCCAAGGTGGTGTCATAGAGTTCTTGGATGTCACCTAAATTTAGAAGCACCAGGCGTTAAGATAGTGTGGCATTTGTTTTCAGACTGGCTAGAGTCTTAGAGCTTAAACGTGTCCCTGATTTTGCTCTTGGGGCAGAAGTATGGGATCCCTGATTCCCCGTGGCTTGTCAACTTACTTCATTAGAATAGCTCGGATCAGTTTAGAAAGCCACTGGATAAGAAGCTCAGCTGGGCCCTGGTCAAATGTCTTTATTGTTGTTATGCAGGTGCCACACCACTGCTTCTCTTATTTGCATGTAGACACCAAAACTTAGCTTAGTTCTAAGAATGTCATCAGTGAGACTCTCTCCCCACATTTTAGGGTGCAGGGAAAGGAGAGGCTACCAGCTATTTATCTCAGACTTTGACAATGTGAGGGTGTCTCTCAAAAAGTCAACCGGACTGTCCAGGGAAGTGAGCATCAACCCCTGTTTTCAAAATATTCCGGAGTTTACAGCAATACTATACTCCCAACTTGATAAGCAGTAAAAATTGCTGGGCAGCTAGTGATTGGAAAACGAAGAAGAAAGACAGTCATTCTACTTATCATTTGCTCCTTTTCTGAGCGGTCTTGGCAGCCGGCTAGCATACCTTGTACAATTACATCATCGTCCAAATAGATGACTTTCTCATGTTGGTGGATAAGCAGAGGGAGATAAAATCGAACAAAGTTCAGCTGTTAAAACAACAAAAGAAGCAACGCTGGAGAAGAGGTATATAGCTCAGTGTCTTCTACGGGTGCTGGAGGATCAGCTTTGACCACGGCCTTGGCTCAGCCCCAGGTTTGGAGCAGATAAAACAGGCTGCAAAGATGCCTCGCCCGAGCTTCTGGTGCCCAGCTTCTCTGGGCCCTGGGTCTGAGACCAGCACTGGCCCTACATCCCATCTCCAACCTCTCAGACTGTCGCCGCTCTCACCTCTGAACTATTGCAGTGGGAGCAGCCGCAGAGGCTTCCTCGTTACTCTTTTAGTTCACAAATTACCTGTCTTCCTCTGCGATCAGTAATTTGACTACTGTTAACTGAATCAGCCTTACACACACACACACACACACAGAGGCATCATTCCCAACAACAAGCTCAACCTCTTAGCCAGTTGAGCCAGGAAAAAGTCAAGAAAGGCGCTGGCTGAAGGTAAGAGTTTAATTAGCCACAACATGGCTTAATCCAATGTCCCAGCTCAGCTCACACTCTAATAATAAATATCTGGAATTGGAGAAAGATGATGCCATTAGATAGAGGGCTTAGAACTCAGTACGTTTTCAAGGATGGATTTAAGTAATAATTATATGTAGAAGGTGGCTACATTTTTTGTAAATCTGTCATCAACACTCTTAATGCAGAAGAGAGTTGGTCCCTTTTGTAAGAACTCTTGCAGTAAAATACCTTAAGACTCCAAAGCTAGGAAAAGAGTTGGTGTCTTCCAAATATATTCTTAGTTGATAGTAGAAAGTATATGATCCATCATGCTATTGGTTTCCTTAGCTGCTGGGATACTCCAAGCTGAACGTATGTCCAATCACAGGACACACAACAGCCTGTGGGTTTGGGAATGTTTTTTCCCTGGCCTCGCCACTTGGGATGCTTCCTACATTTTCTTATGCTTCATTTCTTCTTTAATAACTCCATTATGTTTACTTAAACCATCTTAAATCCTTTCTGGAGCAGGTGGCTTATAAATCACAGGAAAGCAGAGTCTGGTAGAAATCCACCAAGAGTGAAGCTTCAATTCTGCATCCCAGAGGCCAGAACTCCATACTGAACAAGGTCTCTCCCAGGACCACCCCCAGCATGTGCATGGTCCTACTCACAGGCTGGAGCAACTCGGGCCTCGATGAATCAGGTCTGATCTTCCCTTTGAGGACCATAGGGTTGAACTCCACGACTCTAAAGTTTATTTCTCTCAGTTTAGAATGCTCGATCCATTTTCTAAAGAGATGACCAAAAAAATCCCTCAAAACCCTCTAGTACACATTTCTCACCTTTCCTGTATTTGCTTATCGCTTTAACCTGTTGCCCCTTTAGAAAATTAAAAATAAAATGTGTGTAACCTTAGTAGAGTTTAGTCTATAAATCCAGATTTTTTCCCCTATCTGGTCTAGTTTCACTCTTTCCTTTTTTTTTTTTTTTCATTATTCACATGACTTTTTCTGCAAAGGCAATGAAACAAAACAGTAATAACCAAGTATCCCCCCAGATCTACATAATCTCCACAGGAAACTGGAAGAACATAAAATGTTCTCCCTTTCTTACGAAGCAGCATCTGTAGCTGCTGGCACCAACTCTGCCCCGTGCTAACAACTCAGTAATGTTATGAAGCAGGACATTCTCGACCTCATACGGTGACTGAAGTCACTTTCTCCCTGCTATTTTGACTCCCAGGATGATTTGAATTGACCTGTGTCTCTTTGTCTCTGTCTCCCAGCTCTCCTCATGCCTACTCACTCCCTGTCTTCTCCCCTTCCATTTCCTTGGTCTTATGGAATGCCTGTCTTTTAAGCTAATTCATAAGCTTCTTGGAAGAAATAATCTTAAAATAAAATTTCCAAAACTTAAGCCATACATGATAGCATTTGTTGTTGATTGAAAATTAATTAAAAAAATACATCTTTCCAACAAAATTTGGGTCTGCAAAATTTGAACCATAAAAATTAGCCATTTAGCTCTGACCCCTGTGGCTCAGTTGGGCGTCACCCTGCAAAGTGAGAGATCTCCAGTTTGATTCCAAGTCAGGACACACACCTGAGTTGTAGGTTGGGTCCTCAGTCAGGGTGTGCACGAGAGGCCACTGATTGATGTTTCTCTCTCACATCGATGCTTCTCTCCCTCTCTTTCTCCCTCCCTTCCCCTCTCTCTAAAAATGAGGAGCGAAAATCTTTTTAAAAAGTCAGCCATTTACACAATGTTATCTGTCAGTTCTATCTCAGTGAAGCTGGGGGTGGGAAGCAGTCATGTCAGTAAGAAAAAGACAGCCCAATCGAAAAACAGGCAAGAGACTCAAACGTGCATATCCAAACAGCCAAGAAATGTATGGAAAAAGTGCTTAAGCTCATTAGAAATAAAGGAACCTCAAATGAAAACCACAATGAGATACTGCTGGGCTCTCATCAGAATGGCAATGCCAAAAAGACTGACCAAACCAAGCGTCGGCACAGCGGTTGTCACTTGAGTGTGTTGCTTACATATTGGTGACGATTCACTGAGCCGTACACAGGACTTATACAATTTTCTATATTTGTGTCATCCTTCAGTGAAAGTGGTTTTAAAAATATGTTAAAACAAGGGGTAGTGAACTGGGAATCATTCCCTGCTCAAACGTCACATAGTCCCTAAGCTGTTCAAGTACAAACCCTCAGTACACACAGCATATGCCATCCTTGTGGTTTGGTTATCTGGTTTTCATACCCACAGATAACTAAGGGGAAGTTAAGTGAACAATCTGCAACAATAAGTGAAAAGAAGAATAACAAATGAGGCAGAAAAACTAGAAAGCATAGATAAGCCCACAAAACCCACAGCAGCCAAGGGGCGTCCAGATTAGGAGCAAATGTCTTCCGTATCTCAGCACGTATCTCCTAGTGGTGCTGTTACCCAAAAATATAATTACAGAAGTCATATGTAAATACATTCTCCTTGCAATGGATGGAAACCACACTTGAAATGCCTTGAACTTCCCTTCATCGCTGCTTTTCCCAAATCTTCCATCCTCCCCAGAGATCGTCTCTATTAACATGGAGATCTTTCTGGGCTTTTTCTTTACAGAAACACGTATTACATATGTACACGTACACATATAGCTTGGGGGTTTGGTTTTTATTGCTATAGACTGAATGTTTGTGTTCCCCTAGATTCACGTGTTGAAACCTAATCCCCAAACGCGACAGTATTTAGATGTGGAGCCTTTAGGAGGTGATTAGGTCACCAGGATGCAGCCCTCAAATATGGGATTAGTCTCCTTATAAGAGAGACCCCAGTGAACCTCCTACCCCTTTCATCATATGAGGACACAGAAGGAAGGCAGTTGTCTACAAACCAGAACGTGGGCCCTCACCGGACACGGAGTCTGCCGGTGCCTAGAGCTTGGACTAGTGAGAACTATGAGAAATAAAATTCTACTGTTTATAAGCCACCCAGGCTGTGGCTTTCTGTTGTAGCAGCTGGAACAGAGTAAGACATTTATAAGGTGGGTCATACCACATGAGGCTCACTGCAACTCACACTTTCCACCTAATGGTCTGCCATGGGGGTCTTCCACAGCAGTGGACACAGATTGCCTTCTTTCTTCATTATTTTTATTTTTTAATTTTATGTATTACTTTTAGGGAGAAAAACATCAATCTGTGAGAGATACATCAGTCAGTTGCCTCTCAGGTGCCCCCATCTGGCAACCTGGCCTGCAACCCAGGCACGTGCCCTGACTGGGAATCCGTACTTTTGGTTCACAGGCCAGTGATCAATCCACTGAGCCACACCAGCCAGGGCTCCGCCTTTCATTTTTAATATCTGGATCATAGTCTATAGTTCATTTCAATATTCTTCCACTGATGGACATTTAAGCACTTAGCCATTTTTTATGATTTACATAATGCTGAAATTAACATTGTTGTACATATATTTTCATGTTATGTACTGGAGTTTCTGTAGCACAAATTCCTGAGCAGTGGAAATGGTATGGTGGGTCAAACTACATATGCATATAACATGGTAATAGATATTGCTGCATTGCCCTCTCAAAACGCTTTACCAATTTACAATGAATGAGCATGTTCATTTTTCTGCACTAGCTACTGTTGTCCTATTTAATTTTCACTATCCTGATGAGTGCAAAGTTACCTGTCATGGTTGTTTTAATTTGAATTTTCCTATTGGTAACATGCAACATGTTTTTATATTTGTTGACTGTATTTTTTCTTCTGTGCATTCATATTCTATGCTCATTTTTTTATTAGCTGCTTGCATGTTTAAAATTGTTTGTATGCCATTTGTCTATAATACATGCTGAAAATATTTTGCCTAATCTATTGTGTGATTAATTTCTCTCTTCGTACTGTTTTTTTTTAATCATTTAAAAGTTTGTAATTGTTATGCAGTCAAATCTGTCAGTTTTTTTCGTATGACTTTTGGGCTTAGAGAATCACTCTTCATGCTAAAATTATAAAATTACCCCACATTTTTATAATACATTTAAAATATGGTTTCTGTCTACTTCTTCTCAATCTAACTCCAATTGTTTTAGTATAGTGAGTGATATGAAAGATACCACTTTGAAGTTCAAAAATTATTGTTAGTGATGATTCTGAGCCATATTAAAAGATTATATTGTGTTAATATTCTTTTAGTTTAGGAAAGCAGAGAAAAGAGAAACCATTTTGGAGAGAAAGACTCATATAAGCTTAGGGATTGGGGGTCCTTAATTCATTAGACAATTCAGTTCTGCCGAATGATGCATCCCCCTACCAGATTAGTGAGGCTTTGGTGAAAATTCCTTAGCACGGTAACACATTTGTCAGGTCACCAAGTAAACCTCTGGTCGTCCCCTCCTAAATTCAAATGACATTTCTCAAACAAAAAAAGGAAATCCATTTAAGAAAAGAAAAGGAAGATCAAAAGAAAGTAGATAACGCCCAAGCCTCCAGTACACAACTTACCGTATTCGAGACAGAGTGTTCCGGAGCCCAACTACATAGAACAGAATGTTGGCATCAGTGTTGCTGTAGATGCTGTTGATGGCAGCCATTGCAGCACCCATTCTCCCTGCTGCTGCACAAATCACAACAGGGATCTCATCTTCCAGGTCCTCAGGCGTCTCAGAGTCAGCATCTGGAAACATCAAAATCAGTGTCTTGGAACACGAAAGAATCTCACAGTAGAGTCAGTTAAACTTGCCTTCTACACTTCCAGGGTAAGATAGTGTGGAAGAGGATGCCGATTGTTTTCCAACATCCAGTCATCCTTCTTCCCTTAGAAATAGAATGCTGGAATTTTAGCTAGCACATAGCCAACCACTAAGAATATTTTTTCCAGACTCCCTTGCAGTTTTATGCGGTCAAGTTCTAACCAATGTAATGTTAGTGCAAGTAATACATGCAACTACCGGCTTTGCTTTTGTAATGAATTTGCTTACCCTCCCCTTTTCCTTTCCCCCTTCTCTTGGCTGGCATGTTGATATGACAGCAGCTACCTTGGACCATGAGATGCAAGCTACCTGTTGAGGACACCAAAACTGTAAGGTAAAAGGATTCTTGCTCTAGTCAGAGGTGTCCAACCTTTGGCATCTCTGGGCCACACTGGAAGAAGAAGAGTTGTCTTGGGCCACACATTAAATACACAAACACTAATGAAAACTGACGAGCAAGAAAAGATTTTAAGTAAATTTACAATTCTGCGTTGGGCCACATTCATAACTATCCTGGGTCACATGTGGCCCACGGGCCACAGGTTGGACACCCCTGCTCTAGATGACTGTGCAACTGACACATGAGACTTTCTCTCAAAAGAGAAAATAAACTTCTATTTTGCTTGAGTCACTGTTTTTTGGGGAACTCTCTTACAGAAACCAATTGGATAGCCTAACACATGCATGCAGTTGAAAAATATGTGAAGAACTGAAGAGCCTCATTTGACTTAACAATTTCTTAGCTCCTCAACTTTTCCCTGCACTGGAATGTTTACCTCGCCTATGCTGCTATAAAATAGATTGCTTGTGATCTTCCTTCCCTTATCCTTTCTCTAGTCAAGTGTCTCAAAAGCTGACAGGAAGAGAAAGGAGGTAAATGAAAAGCATGGCCAATATACAAGGTCAATCAGTGATCATTCTTTTCAGCCTTAGCTATCATATCAAATGCTGACAACACATACATGTATTATTTTAAAACAAAAATAAAATCATACTTCTCATAATCTTCTGTAACTTTCTTTTTCCACTCAACATACCGTGGACGTCTTTCCATGTCAACATGACATTCTTCTAATAGTATTTCATAATACTGATTTCATCTTAATTCTCAATGGGAAAAAATTATGATTCGGGGTCCATTCATGTCTAAACACTGTATCAGTATATGAGTATAGCTGATTAGTCAGGATGTGCATTTCCTCCAAGTTGTTCTAACAACTGTTATAAAAGCTATTCATTTCACTCCATGGAGAAAGGAGTCTTTGCAGTGGGATCAGCTGATTGAGTTGTTTCGTGGGCAGGGAGTGAAATGTGAGGAATAAAGAGCTTGAAGTTCACACGGCATTTGACCTTGTATGACTTCCATTCTCTCTCTCTCTCTCTCAACAGTTTTAGTGAGGCATAATTTAAATACTGAATTGTCTATAACCTCTAAAATTCCTATGCTGAAGCCCAGACTTGTGACAGTATTTGGATGTAGGACCTTTAAAGAGGCAATTATAGCTGGGGTGGGAGGCACCTAATCCAATTTGACTGGTGTCCTCGTAAGAAGAAAGATACCAAGAACTCATGCACAGAGAAATGGTCAGGTGAGGACACATCAAGAAGGCAGCCATCTGCAAGCCAAGCAGAGAGGCCTCAAGACAGAACAACGCTGCTGGCACCTTGATCTTGGACTTCTAGCCTCCTGAATTGGGAGAAAATAAACATTCATTGTCTAAGTCACCTAATCTGTGGTACTTTGTTATGACAGCTTTACCAAACCCATACAGATTTCTTTGTATTTACTTATTATAAGTGTACAGTTCAATTATTTTTTTGGAAATGTGTACAGTTGTGCAACCATCACCACAGTCCTATTTTAGAAGATTTCCACCGCCTCCCAAATGCTCCCTTGAGGCAGTCTGCAGTCAACTCACTCCGCTCCTAGCCCCAGGCCACCACTGCTCTGCTTTCTGTCTCCACAGACTGGCCTTTTCTAGAAAGTTTGTGTAAACGGAATCGTACAACATGTGGTAATTTGGGTCTGACTCCTTCCGTTTAGCATAATGTTTGTGAGGTCTATCCATAATGCAGCATACATTGGTAGTTTGTTCCTTTTTCCCATTGAAAAGCATCCGTTGTACAGGTTTATTGCATCTTGTTCATTTCTTCATGAGTTGCTGTGCACACAGATTGGTTCCGATTTGGGGCTCCTGTGAATGATGCCCTATAAACACCTGCCTACATGTCTTTGTAGAAATTGCTTTCTTTCACGATGTTCCTGATGTTCGTGTAAACAAAATTATACATATTCTTAATGGTCTTTTATGAAGTTTCATATCAAGAAAAAAACCAGCTTTGTGAGAGCAGGGTCAGGGTTTTGTTCATTGTTGTGTAGCCAGCACCTAAGCATCTGGCTTTAAAAAAAACTGCTGAATGAATGTGACTAAAGCACCAGAATAGAAACTGTACTTGTCTTCGGTTGATATGCTACAGTTAACATTTTTCTCTTCTGTAATTTCCTTCACTGAGTGTATT